>LPNX010018331.1:0-12866 GCA_001517045.1 Pseudotsuga menziesii | reverse complement strand
ATATCTCTTAACTCTACATTAACTCAATATAGTTGTCAACTACAATTAATGAGACGATTTAGGTTGACTTTCATTAGATTTTCATTAGATTTAATCTGACACGGCATATTTGTAGTGTGATGTGGCTTTTTTTATTATTTTCCTTAGGAGGTCCATTTTAGACCCCAAATTTCCTCTAATACGGTGTACAGCCGAGGATCCTTGATACTTGCATCTTAATGGTGGAGTACTTGTAGACTCTTTTTTCATTGGTATATTCAACTAATATTCTCTTTTTTCTCTCAAATACTTTTAGGATGATGGATACAGTAAAACATTCTTGTATTCTTTTTCTAGGGATAACTTCAATCGACCAACACTCCCTCGCTTGTGCTACATAATTTTCTATTTTCCATTCATATAGCTCTGAGTCGAAGTTGTAATTGGAGGACATGGGTCTTTCCAAGTGGATTTATCCATAGTTGTTTGGCTCAAGAGTATATTCATTTCTTTGAATTATTTGGTATAGGTGTCATATATCATCATCATTGTCATCTCGCTTAGTCCAAGGTTTTCCTTGCCATGGATTGATAGGCACAACAACTTTTTTCCCATATCCTTTAAGATTGATTCTCTCTTTTTCTAACAAGATGGATGCTTTCAAAGTTTTCATCCCTAAGGTCAACTAACAAATTCTAGGAAGGATTTAGATTCTTCATGTGGATCAATAATTTCAAAGTCAATATTTGTACTAATTCGCATGATTAAAGTTTTAATGTTTTTCCACACTCCAATGGGTTCAATTAAGCATTGGTAAGTTAGTTTAAGATAGACTTCTTATTCAAACAGTTGAGGACATCCGATGTTTTCCCATGTAGATATTGTCATTATATTTTCTTGTAACCCAAAGTCAAGGACAACTTGTATAATGCATAATCCTTTGAATTCTAGGTTCAATGAGGGGGTCAGTGACAATCTTATCTCTTTTATTCAAAGTGCAAATATTTTTAGCAACTTTACTTCCTTCAGAGTTATTTCTAATAAATTGCATTAATTCAATTAATCGTGCAACGACTTCTTCTTTCGTTAGTACCTGAAATAACTCATTAAGTGATTTATTTTTATTTTCTTCATTAGTTTCTTCAAAAGTAAGTTGTGCAAACATTTATGTTGCATTGTTAAATATTTCTTTATTCCTCCATGAGTTAGGATAATCATCTTTGTTTCTTTGTATCTTTGCAATATGTGGATTATCATCTCTAGTTTTTGTGCCTGGTCTCGTAATAACTTACAAGTTTTTAGTAATAGTTGCTTCATTTTTAAAAACATATGAAAATAAATTAATAGTTTTTCTTTTATTAAGTGCATCAAGGATTAAAGGGTACTCTTCCAAGTTGTGCTCACTAATGCCACTTTTTGTACAAAAATTTAAATATGTTAACGTCTTTCCATGGACAATCGAGGCTTAAATGGTCTTCAATGTAGTAGAAAAAGGAACACGGTTTATTGTGTGTTGGAGGTCAATATCCTTGGTTGTTGTTTCTTCTGCAACCATTGTATCCTCCCCATCCTTTATTGTTATTTTTGCGTCAGTCGTTATTGTGGTCATTTTTTCGGTTGTACCGACCTTTCTCGTCGATTGTTTGAGTCTAATATATTGTGTGGTACCCTCCTCTAGTCTACAAATTATTTATGCATTTAGTGCTCGTATGTTTTGTTTTTCAATAGATTACACACCATTTTTGTTTCATGTTTTCAACGTTGTAAGGGAAATCTATCATTGCACGTGGTTCAAATATTTCGCAGTTTTCGCAGAAACAAGTCGTCTGGACCTTCTAAAAATTTTTTGGTCTTCGCTCTTCT
Source organism: Pseudotsuga menziesii (assembly GCA_001517045.1). Taxonomy (NCBI): domain Eukaryota; kingdom Viridiplantae; phylum Streptophyta; class Pinopsida; order Pinales; family Pinaceae; genus Pseudotsuga; species Pseudotsuga menziesii. The sequence continues at coordinate 11,024 of LPNX010018331.1, read as the reverse complement.
GGGAATATAATAATCTTTTCTTTGATTTTATTTACTTCCGGTTGATATGTGTTACTTTTTTGTCTTCTTCTTTCATTGTATGGACAGTTGTCCTCGGTGTGTCCTTCTTATGAGCATGCAGAGAACCATATGTCATTATGTCTCATTGTAAGGTGTTGTAATAATCTTTCTATATTTTGAAATTTTTATGGATGCATCCATGGAGGTGGGTTACAATTTTTGGCAAGGAGATTTCGGAAAAAAAAAAAAACGTACCTCGATCGAGCTTTTATTAAACCCCTGATTGAGGGTTAAAAAAAGGCTCAATCGAGGGTTAACGAATACCTCGATCGAGCATTTCTAACCTTCTATAAATAGGCAACAAACCCATCATTTATTTCACTTCATTTGTTGGATAGAAAAGGGTCATTTATATTCATCCGTAGATATGGGTCATAGAGTAATTGAATCATAGATGTGATTATGGTTCCAATCAATCACATCTATAACTCCAATTACTCCATGACTAATATCTACACATAAAATCTAGAGGAAGTGGCAGTAGTAATGCTTTTACTTATTTTTTCTTCAAGGTATGTACTATTACCCACAAGTATCATTATTCTAGTCTAAATTATGTTTTATTAAATTTTATTATCATATATTCTATGTTTGATTTTAATTGAATTTGAAGACTTTGTTCCCATGAACAATACGATATTTTAAAAACTTTGACTAAAGAAATTTTTGGGTGTCCACATTCGTGTGCACACATGAATATGGGCAATCGAATATTTTTTTAGTTAAAGTTTTGAAAAAGCTCGATAAAGCTGGTAGCTCGATCGAGTTTTTATCTAACCACACATAAACATTCAATAGAGGTATTTAAAAACATGTATATTTCCATATGCATCATGTAAAGTTTCATTTAATGAAGTCTTTCAAAAGATGCTTGGACACCTTGTACTTTGAATCCCTATTTGAATTCATGTCACTGAACATTTTCAGTTCTTGTCAAAATAAGATGTAGTATGATGTTTAGTTTCCATACTTTTTGTTTTTTGGATCCCACAGTCGCCATAACACCCTTTCTTTTATTTATTTTCCTCCACTCCTAGCATTCTGAAACACCAAAACAATTAGTCACGTGTTATTAATGTAAATTCTAATGTCATTCAATAATTTACTAGCAAAATTAACTACAAATGTGTGGCACAATAACAATTTTGAAAAGTAAACAATGGAAATTGATATAACCCAAGGAAATGAGGTCATTATTTTTTTTCATGCTCACATTTTCATCTCTCTAAAGGTACTAAAAATACTTTGCTCCTTTGTATATAATTTTTAATTTTAAAAAACTACAATTATGTGATATGACTCTAAATTTAAAAATATTTTTTATCTTAATCTTCCTATTCTATTCCGCATTGGGCTCTGGGATTTAAATATCTGACCTAAGGATCTATATCATTGGTAGATCGTAGTCCTGAGAATTTAGGTCGAGTGGGTCCTAAGAATCCAGGTTGAGTGTCCACTCGACCTGGATTCTTAGGACTACGATATAGATCCTCCGACTGGATATTTAAATCCCAGAGCATGTGGTGGAATAGAACAGGATGATTAAGATAAAATTAGTGTTTTCAAAGTCATATCACATAATTGTAGTTTTTTAAAATTAAAAATTATATACGAAGGAGAAAAGTATTTTTAGTATTTAAAACATTTCACTACATTTTTGTAAATCTAATTCTGAAAACATTAGGTTCAAGCAATTGTATACACATTGGATATATTGCTGATAGGAATCAAATGATGTCGAAATTCCCATTTCCCCTTTATTCTTGTGTATTTTTTCTTTTTACTTTTTATTCAAAATGTGTGAAAACAATTACTTAATGAACACTTATGCTTATTACTAGTTTTTTTTCCTAATGAGGTAGAGGTCTTTATTTTTGTCTAATTTTTCTTTTAAACTCTCTTGTTGGGTCCTTGAAGCCCATTTCTAAAATGTCCTATATGGGCATAATCTTCTAGATACATATTATGGTAGTTAGTGTCCACAAGATGTTGAGAACCAGGGGGCTAGCATTTATCTCCTCAATTTTTTGTACTAAATATAAATGTGGTGAGCACGCATATAAAATCTTGGTAGTCATGTACAAAGTTTTTTTTTTTGAGTGTTTAAGAGTAGCTCGATCAAGGGTTTGTTAGACCCTTGATTAAGGGTTTAATAAACCCTCAATTGATCTTTCATTAAAAACTCGATTGAGGGTCCGTTAAAACCTCAATCGAAATATTTAAATACCACAACCGAGCTTCATATGTCGACCGAGAGCCACAAAAAAAGAGAATTAGCCCTCTTACAGGAAAATCAATGTTTCTCGGTGTCTTTTAGGGGTGTCAACCCTGCCATTCATGGAACACAACTGAGCGGAGTTCATACCGATAGATTTGTCACGGAATCCTCTATCCATTGAAATATCATGCATATGTTTTGGCATTCATATGGTTTTTTTTTAATTAGTTCTAAAACTTACACTTAGAAAACTAGACAACAACTTCGAAGCAGCTCAAAGAAAAATCCGCAGGGTAAAATATACACATCCAAAAATTTCCTAAAAATGCACACCCACACAACGACGTGTCCTCTTCAAAAGAGTATCTTTGGTTTTTCAACTTTTGAAAATAGTGAAAAAAACCTGGGATGGACACACATGTGTATAAAATGATGCTGAAATCATATGTGGTCACTTTCGAAAAATAATAAATAATTGTATATTGCGAAATAAATTAACAAAAAAATATGCAGACCACAGTGCATTTTGTGTAGATCATGCTCATATATATATTTTTTTAAATTATTAATGTAAGATTGAATTATTGAGCTTGGACACGAGCCACTTATTAACTTCTTCAAAATTTTAAGGTCACCGTAGCTCTTTAAATGCGAAATTTCACACATTAAATGACATCGGAATATTTTTTTAAAAATATCATTGGGAAGCCAACATAATATTGTACAATTTTTGTTTTACTACAATTCGAAATTCACATGGCATATATGCGTTTTGAGAGCTTCTATCTAGCACATGAGTAAAAAATCAGGTTTTCATCGCCAAATTTGGCTAAAAAGTGTTACCCACCTTTATGGAATCACCCTTCTTCTAGATCCTTGTCGACAATTCCAATGTAATAATTTGTAATTGATTCGACACTCATATATTTTTCAAGACATATTCATAGGCGATGTACTTGTTGATTAAGATTGGTGTCTTGATTCTTTTCAATATCCCTTTTACAAAAAAGTGTATTACTAGTGCAAGGTTCAATTTAGATGGCATCTGGATGAGGATATATTTAAATATTATGTAATATTCTCTTACACATTCTCCTATTCTTTGGTTGTTATTATTTAATTTGTGTCTAGCTAGATGCTTGGTGTCATCACCTTTGAAGAATTCTAGAAAAATATCTTCTATCGGTTGCTTTGTTTTGGGACATTATTCTAGGAAATTCATGTACCATGTTAGTGCTTTATTTCTTAGTCCTCCTACAAACTGTGCATTTTTTTTATTTTCATCATTAATTAAATTAGCTTTCCACAAGGACTCACATACAAACAAGTGTTTCTTGGGGTCACCATCCCAATCAAAAATAGAAGTATTAATGGGAAGTTGATAACCCATATTGTTATATTTTCATCTTTCTTGTACTTACCCGAGTAGATTGACTACCTCACACACTTACTAATTGACAACTACTACTAACTTCTTATGACTTTGAATGATACCACAATAAACACAGTTATTCTACAGACCCTTCATCAACTTGTTGACTCTCTGACAATTTGGACGGTTTAATCAATAACGTTGCTGGCAGTGGGGGTACCTCCAAGTGTTCCAAATAAAATAAATTCAATGAGTTTCTTTCTAATTCCAGAGTGAAGGTAATCAAGTCATCGTGCAGTCAACACTAAATAATTAATCTTCCTATAATTCACCCACTTTGGTCTAGTCGATTACATATGCTGATGTCGCCAGGTTTTATTTTCCCATATCATATTCTACTATTTGTCTCATGGTCGGTGTGTACCCAACTAGCAATATCCCTTAGTTTCTCTCATCATATGCACCTCTTTTCTCTCTCTAGATTTTGTATAACTTATATTTGTTCATGAGCACAAAATCGATGGGAGTTACAACATATGAAATTCTAATACACAATGTTTGTGAAGTCAACACCATCGCGTGTGAGCTATATTCGAACGTTGGCACCTTACCTTCTTTCTCATATGATAGAATTCCCCTCGACTCAGAAAGGACTTTTTTTCTACTCGACCCACCTATATATTCTCTCTATACTTATTTTTGTGTGTACCCAACTAGCAATATCCCTTAGTTTCTCTCATCATTTGCACCTCTTTTCTCTCTCTAGATTTTGTATAACTTATATTTGTTTATGACTGGCTAGACTCTTATTTCGCTAGAGTGGACTTGTCTTTTTATAGGCCTTCATACTTTCTCTTCTTTCATCGAATAACCTTTATTATTTTTATTTAGAACACATGGCCCGTGCTTCCCCCATTGTCTATCCGATTCTCAATGTTCGACAGTGGTGGGTCCAACAATGTTCATCATTTACTTAGAAAATATTCTTGGTGTCATTCGTTGATGAAACTTTCCCAATATTTTTTCTTTTCCTTCCAATTTGATGAGGCAGGTGTTTCCAGCGGTGGTCGTGGACTCGTGGCTCCACTATATGTCGAGCTCCATTATTTATCAAAAATTTATATAATAAGCTTGGTATAGAGCGCAAAAAACCTTCGTGAAGGTCAGTATAGTTGAACTTCGTTAGTATAGGATCTAGCTTCTATTGCGTGCTCTTCATAGAAATATTTGCATACTTTTTTGAGCCACTCGTACAAATTTGTTTTTTCACCGTTTTAGATTTTTCCCATCAACAACTTTTCGTTGTGATCGTTCACTTTAGGAATTAGAAACTTTTTTATTTCTCGAGGAACATATTCTATGAATTATGAATTTTTAATGTGCTTCAGTGAAAAATTTCACCCTTGCCTACGTAATTGTCATCTTGTTTCGTCTTGCATAGTTTTGAATATAGTTTTCTACTTTCTTGTCCTACCACTCTTGAATCTTCCTCTTGGATATCATTTAATCATGCTTGAGGCATCATTTTGATTGTGAACTACTAGAAGCATAACTAATGTTGTAGTCTTTGCGATCGCATGGGTTACCGATAATACATATTTAAGAGCAGTAAGTCATAAATACATAAAGTAAACATACACAAACATAAGAGATCAAAGTAAATAGGATAACGTCACAAGCATTTTATTTAACAGATCCAAGATGTTGTACAAAACATATATCTTTCATGGCTCACTCTCTGACTAGGTTGACCCGACCATAGTTGGGCGAAGGACCTAGTTGGCTCGCCCACTAGGCTCCTCCAACAGTGATGAAAGAGGCATGAATGAAGGCTCCATAGGGACTGGAAGATTAACCATTCGGTGGAGAAAGATCTGAATAACGAGTGCATCTTTCTAAGGCTATACTAAAATCCGACCCATGATGGATGGACTCAAAAACTGTGCTTTGTTCAAAGGCCACACGGCAACTTCCAAAATAAGATAATGTCATTTCTAGTCCGATTTTTATTTTTTTATTTTTTTGGCCTTTCTCATATTATAAAAGATTGAAAAATAATAAAATGTGCTTATAGTACAACAAAGAGTAAACGAGTTCCTCAATAAAGAAAACTAGTTCCAAACAATGGAACATACCTATGCTCAATGCAAGGAAGTGCGTACACGATACAGACACTTGGGGGAATGTTTCCTCTCAGGTAATTGGTGATGAAGTTGCACACGATAAATAATAGGATTTGCTTGGGTGGAATCGAGACATGCTCGGGAAATTTGGCTTATAAAGCTGAAGTGGGGAATTTGCATTAGGCTTAATAAGGAAAGCAGATTGTTGTCATGCATTTACAAGTCCATATAAAAGGGGAGTCCCTCAGAATGATAGCCAACATAAGAGATAATAATGTACATGAGGTTTCCACTCAATTACATGGAGGGACTATAAATGACTCTAAAGCAACATGGAGGGACTATAAATGATTCTGAAGCAACTCAAAGGTTTCATGTCATTAAAAAGTGGGTTCATACTTAAGGTTTATGGACCATGGGCATAGGATAATGCAATAAAAAAGGCAGAATGGAATCCTATCCTATAGGCTTGTAACAATATATACTTGCCAGAGGCACGAACAAGCTCATAAATGGTAAAATCCACTAAGGACGGGTGAAAACTGAATAAAAAAAAGGACCCTTACACCATGTCTAGTATTCCATAAAGTTTGTAAAATATTAAAAATAGGGTAAAAACTATAGAAAAGGGAGTAAAAGTTTCAATAAATCTAGTAAAAAATGAAAATTTACCATAAAGTTTGATATTTTACCACAAATAGTGCTTGGAGGCCCTTTTCACCCTTAATATTACAAGAGACTAAATCTAGTCATAGATCATCCGATTTGGATAAGGGTAAAGAGTGGACCCTAAGAAGATTGTTGCAATCCAAAAATGGTCCTACCCTAAAATCTTGAAGAGCTTACATGGGATTTTAGGGTTTAAGCATTACTATAAGAATTTTGTGAAGAACTATATTTGTAAAATTGCAACCACATTGACAAGGCTGCTCAAGACAAATCAAACTCCTTTGCATAGAATGAAGTGGCAAAACAAAAATCTTGAAGAGCTTACATGGGATTTTAGAGTTTACGCATTACTATAAGAATTTTGTGAAGAACTATATTTGTAAAATTGCAACCTCATTGACAAGGCTGCTCAAGACAAATCAAACTCCTTTGCATAGAATGAAGTGGCAAAACAAAAATCTTGAAGAGCTTACATGGGATTTTAGGGTTTATGCATTACTATAAGAATTTTGTGAAGAACTATATTTGTAAAATTGCAACCTCATTGACAAGGCTGCTCAAGACAAATCAAACTCCTTTGCATAGAATGAAGTGGCAAAATAAACATTCTCAAGTCTAAAGCAAGCCATATGCCCCACACACTAGTTTTAATTGTGTGTGAATTCACTAAAACTTTTATGCAATTTTAATGCAAGAAAGAAGATCCTTAATATTCACAAGGAAGCATCTGTATAACAAAAACTTGGGAAGCCTTCCTATGAAAAAGAAATTATGGTGATCTTCAATGAAGTTGATACATGGTGGCCATTTCTCATAGTGTGGTGGTTCTAGATCAAGACTAATCACCATACCCTAAAGTATTTTTTTTTAGCAAAGGTTGTTGGTTAATGGTGCCATTTGGGAAATCAAATGCTCATTACTTATTTGGTGCCAAATTGTTGGAATCTGGCATGGTTTCTTGGACCTGTCACTAGTGGTATGTCTCATGCAACTCGTTGGGTCTCCGTGACCCCAATGTAATCGACGAGTCGTTGAAGGTTTAGACAATGGTATGTCTCATGCAACTCGTTGGGTCTCCGTGACCCCAATGTAATCGACGAGTCGTTGAAGGTTTAGACAAGAAGATCCTCCTGGACTCGCTGCTTGCCTTATCGTTTCTCTCATTTCTTTACCTCTCCTTCTCATGTCTTCGCCTTCGTTGCTTCCCAGCAGAAATTTGGTAGCTCTTGCGATCTCCCCTCGCTCTATCACTCCATCGTCCCTACACGTCTCTAACTTCAATCCGATCTTCCACTGGTTAACCACAAGCATTCTATCGGTGTATTGATCAGCCCAATGTGGAAAAACCAACATGGGAACACCCAAAGTCAGGCTCTCCAATGTTGAATTCCAGCCCCCATGGGTGAAGAAACCCCCAACGGAAGGATGAGATAAAACAGATAATTGAGTAGCCCATGGAACCACCAGCCATCTGGTAGAACGTCGGCGTCATCATTTGCGTCCTGATCAGAATTATTTAAGATACCTGGACGGACTACCCACAGGAAAGTCTGCTCACTTTCCAATAAACCCATAGCTATCTCATCTATTTGAGACTTGGACATACGAACCCTGCTTCCGAAGGAAACGTAGAGAACAGACGATCTGGCCTTCGAATCCAGCCACTGCGAACAATCCGTTTCCGCCCACAGACTTAATGACGTGGGAGCTGTCATTGACATCTCCTCGTCGGCTTCAAGATAAACTGATGGAAGAAACGGCCCAAGTGAATAGATGGGAGCTGCTAGTGTTTGTCGAACTGCATCGCTTGCTTCGCTTTCGAGCTCGTAGACTGTATTTCCGATTATCCACTCTGCATCCTCGAGTAAAGGGAGCTGTTGCAGAATAAGTTGATGGAGTTCACTAGTCGTGTCTCCCGTCTGGATATCTGATGGAAGATCTTCGGGCTGCAATGGAGGAAGACCCGGAATGTAGTCAATTATGTCCCTCGGATCTGTAACAATGAAAGACGCGGTTTCTAGTTATTTGAAGTTACCTGAATCTGCTCTGCTTTCAATTGAAAAGGGAGGAGCTGAAAGAGTGTACCTTGTTTTTTAGGCGGAAGGTGGCCATTCGAAATAATCATGGAGAGATTTCTATAGATAGTATAAACACTCACAGACATCGACCAGAATGCGACGAAAGGAAGCTCGAATTTTTTAGCGACAAGAAACGTCCAAGTAAGAAAGGAGCTGCCGATAATACACGAGAACGGGCGCTTGCCAGATTCGATATCGAAGTGTCTTTGTATCATATCTTCGGCAGAATCTCTCAGATCGTTCTTTAAAGATCGGAAATATTCCACAGGATTGGCCTCCCGGTCAAAATCCAGCGGTAGACCGTCTGAAACCTGAGCAAAACGAATGTTTGAATTGGGATCACCAACTGAAATATCGTGGTGATAACCGCGGGCCTTCATCATTTTGGAATGATTGGATTCCGTGTTAATGAAGGTGACAATGATGCCTCTGGAAGAAAGCATCTGAGAGAGTCGTATGAGCGGATTTAGGTGGCCCTGAACTGGGAATGGTATTACCAGAACATGGGGAGGAGCCATGGTATCACCAGAACATGGTATAGAGGGAATCGATCCTCTGCAGACTGGACCAGAATGCTGGGTGGAGAAATCTCTGACGAAACTTAAATAAATGATTATTGAGATAAAATACTAATAAACATAAGGTATACTCGAACGAGGCGACTTATTTTTATTGTTTTTTTAGTTTTTTTTAATGTTTTTATATGAATCCGGTAAGGTAGACCTAAAGAGGCGACTTATTTTAACTTTTCTATATGAATCCGTTAACCATTTTCAGGAAATCTACAAAATAATTATTAAATATAATTTAGTTGTCCCAAATAATAATTACGCCGTAAGGCGTTTTTCTCCGAAGAAGTTCGGAAATCCACTGTTCAATTTCGTCTATGGATCCAATCTTCTTTAGACGCTTGTTTGATGTGGACGCGTGTTTCGCCGTGTTGAGGTCAACTGTTTGCCTTTCTAGTTTATTATACGAATACGCTAAGGAAAACGCGGGACCTCTGAAGCCCGGCGTCGATACAGTGGAGCAGACCGTGAAAGCTGTGGTTGGCCCTGTCTCCCGACGTCTTCAACGGGACAGAGTCGATACTGCCCATCAATCTGTTCTGCTGGAGAGAGTCGATAATTTAGAAGCCGTGATCTTGCACTTCTGCCGAGGCCACTATGAGGCTGTTCGTTCGAATCCCGTCGGGGGCAACTCTCTCGCTTAGGTTTGCTGATGATTCTCCAACTGTCGGGAACCTCAAGCAAGCAATTGAAGACCGCCAAGGGATACCCAGGGTCGCCCAGACGGTTTTCTATTCTACAAAACACCTATGGAACAAGGGATCGAATCTGGCAGAATATGGTGTCTCGGACAACTCCAGCATCATGCTCCTGCTCCCCATAGCAGGAGGAATGCAGGCCCCGGCTGTTCCGCGGCCACGGCTGGAGTTTCTCAACACAAAACCTCCGCCAAACTATGTGGTGGGGCTGGGCCCAGGGGCCACGGGGTTCACAACGCAGTCTGATATTGACCCTTGCGAGGGCCGCCCCAGACTTCCCGGACCGCTCTGCCACCACCATCGGCGGCGCAGCGGCAAGCAGAGGGCGGGGCAAGGGCGGCGCCGGGGCCGCGGGCGCCGAAGAGGAGGAAAAAGCAGACGACGAAAAGGGTTATGATGAGAATCAGAAGTTTGATGAATTCGAGGGTAACGATGTGGGTCTGTTTGCCTCTGCCGAATACGATGAAGACGATAAGGAAGCCGATGCCGTCTGGGAGAGCATTGATAAAAGAATGGACTCTCGTCGCAAGGACCGGCGAGAGGCAAGGCTGAAACAGGAGATTGAAAAGTACAGGGCATCAAACCCCAAGATCACAGAACAGTTTGCTGATCTTAAGAGAAAATTGTATTCTCTCTCGACCGAGGAGTGGGACAACATACCAAACATTGGGGATTATTCGCTCCGGAACAAGAAGAAAAGGTTTGAGAGCTTTGTTCCCGTTCCAGATACATTGCTGGAGAAGGCCAGGCAAGAAAAGGAGCATGTGAGTGCGTTGGATCCCAAGAGCAGGGCTGCCGGTGGCACTGAGACGCCATGGGCGCAGACGCCAGTGACCGATCTCACGGTAGTTGGAGAGGGGAGAGGGACTGTCCTATCTTTGAAGCTCGATAGGCTATCTGATTAAGTTTCAGGATTGACTGTCCTGGATCCCAAGGGGTATCTGACTGATCTCAAGAGTATGAAGATTACTAGCGATGCAGAGATTTCCGATATCAAGAAGGCCAGGTTGTTGCTTAAGTCGGTTACACAGACTAATCCGAAGCACCCTCCTGGTTGGATTGCGGCGGCAAGGCTGGAGGAGGTGGCTGGGAAGATACAAGCCGCGCGGCATTTGATTCAAAAAGGTAAGTTCCTACTCTGAAGGACATTTTATTTAATCAAAATCGAGAATTGAATTTAAGTAGAATTTTGATGAAAAGTGTCAGGTTTTCAAGATTTCATTTCTGTTATGAACAT
>LPNX010018324.1:77104-133073 GCA_001517045.1 Pseudotsuga menziesii | reverse complement strand
GGGCTTAATTTGACTTAGACTTGACATTATGTTTAGATCTGAAAATTGAAGAACAAAGGAAAAATTTAGATATTATGCATCACGATTTGATCTTTAATCATAATCCAAAAACCATCTAAAGGCCCAAATTAAATTATGTGCTCCATTAAATCTTTAGCCAAAACACCACTCAATAATGAAAAACACCTTTGGGCGCAATCATTACCTTATTGTCTTTTCCGCCTTTGGGCCAGATTGACATATCCATAACCCAGATCAGTAATGATGAGAGGTTAAATATTTTATTCCCTACAAAAGGTAATTTCTAGATCGATAATAAACATGTAGAGTGATACCGAAAACAAAAAGATTACCGATATAGTATAAGGCTAACAAATCCATGTCATCATTTTAAACAGCAGATCGATTCTTATTAAACTGTGGGCATGAAGTAAAACAGAGTTTTAGCAAATACAAAACTCAGAGCAAATAGCTATCCCCAGATGATTTCTTCTCTGAAATCATAGCATCAACAGATAGAGATTAACAGAGATAATACTTATAGCTAACACCTAAGCCTCGATCGATTTCTCCTCTGGAATTGTGGCATAAAAAAAATAGAGCATGCAACAAGCTATATTTGACCACGAGAATCAATAAAAAACGTAAGAAACTTTTTAACAATGTGCAAATCAACTCAGATCGATGTTCCAGAGATCTTGAAAAAAAAAATTAGCACTCAAACCAAATCGATTTTAGCAGAGATTTGACCAGAATAACATTCAAACCTAATTCGATTTTGCAGAGAATTGACAAGAATAACCTTCGAACTCAAACTGATTTTAGCAGAGATTTCACAAGAATAACATTCCAACCTAATTCGATTTGCAGCGAATCGGCAAAAAAAAAAATTTGAACCCAAATCGATTTTAGCAGAGAAAAGACAAGAATAATATTCAAACCTGAACTCACGCTATCCTGCATCTGCTAGATATGAAATCATGGGCATAGGGGGTGAGTCACATATAGAGTTTTAACAGAAATAAACACCCGACAATCGTTGCATTCAGTAATCTGATATCGTGGCATAGGAATGAAGCCATACCATTCAGTAATCTGAGATCGCGGCATAGGAATGAAGCCATACACAGGGTTTTAACAAAATAAACAAAACCAGGCAACGTTGCATCAACCCAATTTGAGATCGTGCCGTACAGAGTTTTAACACATGAAAAAACCATGCCATTACGGCATCCATCGTGGGAAATAGGGGATGAGCCAACACACAGGATTTAAAAAAAATCAGTCTTTTAAAATACAGATCGATTTCCTTAGGGACAGACTGTTTTTACAAAAAAAAACGTTGAACAAAACAGAGATTGATTTTTACTGAATTCGTGGCATGAAGGCAAGATAAAAAAAAAACCCAAACTGGTACCTAAGCCTGATCCATCTCTTTCCTTCAAATCGCGGCATCAATCCCTCACGATCTTTATATGGCCACTATTTAAACCATATCTAAAAAATCACAATAACGTTTTTATCTTTTCCTGGAGGAATCTTCTCTGGCATATAACCCAATTGATATAAAGAATTAAAACTCTATAAAAATAAAATTCGGTACTCCCGAAGCCATATCCCTCGTACGATCAACGATTATCAGAGAATAAAAAAAAAATCCCCCCCCAGGTCCCAAAATCAGGCACCAGACAGATTATAAAAGAATAAAATCAATACTTCATAATCTTTTCACACGCGGCATCTCAAATAAAACACATCTCATACTGAGCGCAAGCAGCCGTGGAGACTTGGATTTCAAACTGCAATTCTTACATAAGGGTGGCTCTGATACCAATTGTTGGTTTTACTTTATGGGTTTACCTAATTACTTTAAACCCTAACCAAGATCTACTCCTATGCAAGAAATTAAACTTAATGCACAATGGAACTTAGAAATCAAGCTTAATGCACAGTGGAACTTACCTTCCATCTTCAAAGGCCGCAGACAGCTTCCAAGGCTCTGGGTTGATACGCTCCTGGTCTTGACTTGAGTTGTTGGCTCTCGAATCCTTCCAAGAACTTGCAATCCTTTTCTCTGGAGAGTATCCTGTCTTCAAATGGAGCAGACAATTTTTCTGGATGATTGCAAGCCTTGGAGACTCAGCCCTTTTATAGCAGTGCCAAAGAAAAATTCTAATCCTAGGGCAGCTGAAATTTAGCTAATACTTAGGAAACAAGTCTGAAAAGAAATCTGGAATTTCCGATTTTATAAAAATCTTGAAATCAGGAAACTTCAGAAAAAACTAAAATAAATCAGAATAAATTCTAATTTCCTTATTTAGCTCAAATTTATTACTGCTATTATTTTAATCAACTATAATCGGTCCATTAACAATTATAATTGATTAACATTATTCTATATGTATTTGTATCCAAAACCTTATTTAAATACGTATAATGCCATGACTTAATTAATCACATTGTTTGGCATTTCTTAATCATTACATAAATGTAATCTTGCGACAGTATTTGATATCATAATCATAATGCACGTATGTCCAACTTAATTATTGTAATTAGACGTCTCTAAATCCAACAAACTTATGTTGAGTAATTCATATGTCCGCAAGATAGTCTCAATAATATTTTCAAGTCACTTTAAAAAAGAGGACGAAGATCTTCAAGAAAACAAAGAAATTCTAAAAAACATGGGCAATGTTCTCTGGGATCAGACTGCTCGGGATGTGTTTTTAAGTAATCGAAAGTCCATCAAGCAAGCCAAGTTAATTATGACGAAGGGCAACGAGGATGGCCGAAATTGCCATGCCCTGATCCGGTTTCTGAAAGAAAAAAGGTCAGGATCGACAACATTTGAACTCCGTTTGGATCCTGAAACACCACACAAGGAAGCAGGTTACAAATTCTTGTGGAAACCTGATGATCCACACCCAGAATTAGATGATGTGGACAGGTATTTGAAATACGGCAGCAGACGATCATGGAAGCTAACGGCAGTCTCATTGATCAGTGTCATTGTACGGCTATCTCCTGATCCTGATGGCAAAGATTGTTTACATGCATACTCTGAGGCATTGGGATTCATAGAATTGGCTGACGAGTCCGAGCCGGGAGCCGATAGCTTGCTGAGTAAAGCCGCAGATAGATTATTCACTATATGTGATGCAGAGATCAAAAAGCCTGCCGAAAACAGTAAGAAGGCAGATGCAGCGATCAAAATGCTTGCAGAAAACAGTAAAAAGGATGCTGAGATAATCTGTTGCAAGATTCGTAACTGGAAAGACTCTATGGACGATTGGGAGAAGTTAGCGGCACTGAACGCATTATACAAATTATGCAAGAGTATAGATTGCACATCAGGTGGTGATTTTATGGAACTTTTGGGTGAATTACAGAGCGCATTAGCAGACATTACTGAGGCTTGCATTAAGCAAGTGCCGACCACATTAGTGGGGAACAGCAGGAAATGGGCAGTAGATTTGGATAAAGAGAAATTGCTGCAAGGAGTTTACATAGCTGGTAAAAGAAAAGGACTGATAGAGATGCTCAAAGGGGAACCGGAATTGCAGGACCAGAAATTGCAGATCATCTCAACAAGCACAGGAACCCCAACAACAAACATTGTAGTGCAGTAATTCCGCGACATGCCTGTATGTCCTTTATTTCTTCCCGCTATAGCGTATGCCTGTTTAAGTATCGTTCCGAGTCCTGTATTGTTATATATGTCCTTTGTAACTACTATCAACTTTATTTTACGTTCGGGTGGTAATTACGTTGTCCTGTTTATAATTTATAAGATTCACGCTTTTATCTTTATTTTCTTGTCGAAAGGTTTCGCCATTACTTTACTTTACTTTTTACTTTCTTTAAAAGCACATGTATGCTTTACCATGCTAGTTTGGTATCTGCACGACCTTAAACGTTTCGAGCATAATATCTGGAAAGTCGAATATAATATAATTTTTTTAATAAAAGTGTATAGTTAATCATTTTGAATTTCATATATGTGAGCTTATATAATTTTGAATTTGCATACATGTAAGTTTTGTAATATGATTTTTTAATATTGTAATAAGAAAATATCATCGTAAAGAATTATATAATTCATTTGTAGTTTTTCATTTCCACTCTTATGAACGAGGTGTAATTTCTGGTGAAAGTTTATATCAACGAGGTGTAATTAAGTGAAAGTTTATATCACCGATCTTTTGTTGGTGTGGTCAGGTTTTATATAATTAAATGTGAGAGTGATCTTCGATTTATATAGAAATATATAACTAGTAACAACTGTATTTATAAAATTAATATGTTCAAGAAATACTTTCTATGATATATTGATATTATTTTTTCTCTAAAAATGTGTCAAACATTACTAATACATAAATTTATAATGCATTACTAATACATAGATTTATAATAAATTATACACTCAGATCTATAATAAATTATTAATAGATTGACCTATACTCAATTTAATTTTGATTTCATATTTATAGATTGCACACACCACCTAATTGATTGTTCTAGCAGGCTAAGAGGGACTCATTGGATAACAACTGAACCTTAATTTAATAGTTGTTTATTACCACCTTTTAATTACCACTTTCATCTAATTTTAATTTAATAATTATACCACTATTAGGGTTATTCTAATAGTTTTACAATATACCAATTAGAGTTGAGGTTACCCTAATAACTGTAAAATCATTGGAGTTAATCTAATAATTGTATTTAATAGTTAATTTAAAAGTTAATATATTACTAATTGAAGTTCAAGTAAAAGTGGTGATTGAAGTTGAGGTTAAACTTGTATCATCATTACCACAATCATTATGATTGGAGTTTTAATTAGGAGGTTGAAGTTGAAACTTGATTTTTTCAACTATTAAGAACTATACTTATCACATGTTAACAAAGACATTTTTTTATTTCTTTTAAAATTGTTAATTATGAATTTTAAATACCTTCAAAGAATCAATATAAACAACACACTTTTCTCATTCTTGTTCATATCCATATTATGTAGATTGTGTTATTAATGGCAATAAAAATAGAAGTTTAAATACATCATTTCCAAAGCCAATCACATGTGTAACCCTTGAAACCGATAAACCTGCATTGGCCGGAAATGAGGCTACCTTAGCATGAACAGTTATGAAAAAAACCATTAAATATGGAAAGCAAACAACCTGTGAATCTAAACATCGGTGCTATAGAGTTCGGTCCAGTCTTATAGGGATCAAATTCAACAAATTTTATAGGCTGTTGGCGAAGGAAACCCTAACTATGAGCCTTTTATTTTGAACAAATCTCCATCCATTACTCAAAATATTAATAATTAGCACCATATTTATAGATATTAATATGGTGATTTTAAGAAAATACTATCAAATGTTTTAAGAGATTTGAATTTGAATTTGAATTTTACATTGAGTTGAAAGAACTCAAACACAGTGTTTAATGCAGAAATTATATAGATTTTTATAAAATATAATTGATTTTTTAATAATATCATTCTTTGGTTTATCTTATGGATGTCTTTGTGTTTGCCACATTTTTGGTTGACATAAATTCCATATGGCTAAATATATGATGGAAATCTATATAAGCATGTGTAATCCAATATGGTTAAATATATGATGTAGATCTTTTTTTTTTCCAAAGAAAAAATTCATAAATATTTTATTCACATTCAGCAGATGGCCCAAAAGGTCCATTATACAAAATTCAACTATGAAGTTGTCATTACATACCGATATTTGCCTCAAAAAGAGCACAAAATACCATTATCATATCCAAAATCTGATCCAACAGTAAAGTTGTCATTACATACAAGAAAATAGCTCAGATTTTCTGCAAAAATAATCAAGTCTGGTCATAGCAGACTTTTTTTCATCATTCCTGATAAATCAGGTCAGATCAACTGATAACGAAGGTGATCACAAGCAAAAACAACCCAGAGCATAACTAGCTGGCTGAAATAGTCTCATCAAACAAGAACTGAAATCAATGCTGAAAAAAAACACAGCAGCTAATAAAAAGGCCATCCATACCATCCAATGAAAAAATATCATATCCATATCAAGGTCAAATAAGAGGCCAATCAGCCTACCCTTGGCCAATCAGCCCACCCAATTTAGATCTATATAAGCATGCATGACCCTTGTGTTAGTGTTGTGGTTGGATATGCTTTTATAAACCTAGAATGCGGTTTAAGACTTAGGAGAATTTGTTTGAATGTTTAAATGTTGAAAATGTATTTGTTTCAACATTAGAATTAAATTTGCATGTTTGTTAGTGTGAATTCCTAATTCAAGAAGATATGGCTAAGAAAAAGTTGGTGTAAATGTGTATAAGACAAATATGTTATAACATAAAGATTAGATCATATAAAAACTAATAAATTATGTTATAAATTTAATATAATAAAAAGAAATGTAAAAAATTACATTATTATTATAATTTTTTTATATATTTTATAAATATAAAAAATATTTTTATAAAATAAGAAAAAAATTAAATATAAATTAATTCTTTTTAACAAAACTGAGAGAAAGGTTTACATATATAAAAAGGTTGAGCACAACCATCCTACAAAAAGGTTGTAAAATTTTCAAAGTGTTCAAAAGAAGGGAGACTGAAATAATTGTATTGATAACTAAAATATATATGGTTTTAGAATGATTACTGAAATAACTTAGACCTATTGAAAGGTATTGTCTCACAAACTAGCTATTTAAGAGAACACAAAAAAACATCTTGAAGGCATGATGAAGTAACTTATTTGTTCTTTCCTGCTATCCCACGAACTGTCTGAACAATCGAAGTTTCTTCCATTTGATGTCCACCGTTGACTGAGGTTTCCTGACATTGACTGCACTGGTTCATGCTAGTCATTTTATGGACTTCTTCTTTTATTACATCCATTGTTCCCATCAATTCGTGGAGATCACGATCATTGTCATCTATTCTTGACTCGTGGCAACCCATCTAGTTTGCCAGATACTTGACATATGTAGCTACAACCTTGTTCTCATTGACACCGGTGCCAACCATTTCGTATATCCATCGAAAACCATTTTTGATATCAGGCAGAGTTGCTTTGATTTCGTTGATGTCCTTTGATGTCGCCATTGGATCCTGAGCATTGTTTGGCATCGGTGGGGTAGCAGACACGGGAGGGAGTTCCTGTAAAGGACAAAATGGAAGACCAGCGCAAATAACCTTACCATCGTGAAAACTTGCAGTAGGAAGCCTGCACAATTCCTATGAATTCCAAGAGACGGGAGAAGGAACTTCACCTTTGATGCTGTTGGGGAACTTTTGCGTAGGTTCACACTCCAGAGCTTGTTCACTGAGTAGAGCTTCAAACAAATACTAATATCTTCCTCCAGAGAGCTAAAACCCGAAGAAAGAAACTCTCTGAGCTCCTCTGTCTCACATAGAAAAGTAGGAAGCGAGGGAGAGGTATTCATCCCTCTATGCATATCCATGAAGCATGCTAATTATCCTATCTTTTCCTCGAAGAGCCAGATATAAGGACAAACCATTAAATCCTTCATGTGAACAAGAATGCCACGAGGCCAATGCTAGCGTGTCGAGGAACACCTATTTATCATGCGTTGGTGGAGTGGGTCAAGGGTAAGGTTGCGAAAGCACCAAACCTTACACCCCCATATATAGTTTATTCTAGGGGACATGCTTATGATAAGTGTGTTGACCCTTAATAGAAACCAAAACCAGATTATTTTTGACTCCTTGTTTGGCCAACTTATCTGCAATAGCATTATTTCCTATGAGGATATGATAATAAGAGGCTTAAAGATCTGAATTATTGTGACATATGCGTTCATAAATTCTTCTATAATTGGCGATGCCATGCTTACAACCCGTTCTCATTTTTTGAATAACCTGCTTCAAATATCCAAAAACTAAAATTTTAGCGATGTTGTTATGTCCTGCTAGTTCCATGTCAAAATAGAGTGAAAGCCATTCCGCCTCATTATTGGATTTATGTCCTATTCCTTAGGAGAAAGAAGTGACTATGTTTCCTTCGGGATCAAAGATTATCCCACCTGCACCTGCCTTCCTAATATTAAATATAAATTATTTTAAATTATATATATTTAATTTTCTAAAATAACATTTATATATTTTATAAATATAAAAATTGTTTTTATAAAATAAGCAAAACATTTTAAATATAAAATTATTATAAATTATATATAGTTAATTTTCTAAAATAAATTAGTTTAGATAAATAAATTGATATAAATTAAAATATGGAAAATTAAAGAATAGTTAGAAATTCTCTTTACACACTATTTTATTTATCATACTTGTTATCACAATGGCTCTAATAGAATTTGCTTGAGTAGCTAAAATTTTCTTCACTCAATATTCTATTTATTGTGTTTGTGTGTATGCAAGGGGACATCTAATGAATGCTCGGCGACATTAATCGTGAGCACGAAGTTAATTTTCTTTTCTTTAAAGTTTGCTATGAAACAAATTTCATAAAATATATTATTTATCTTAAAATCTATTATTTGCTTTGTGGCTCACATTTTTCTTGGATTTTGGAGCAGAAGGGGGTGGGCTCTCGTCATCATCCATTGCATTGATTTGTACGTGTGTTGTTGAATGGAGATCCTTCTCAATTGTAGATTGGAGAACTATGTTTAAAGGGAGTAGTCTAACGGGTCGACGATTTCGCCCGGTCTACCACCGTCACCATCTCGGCGTCCGGAGTCCGGCATCTCAGCGAAATCGTAACAGGAGAGATGTGGGTCCATCATTTGTCAGCTTTTCAACGCTGTCATGGATTTCCTGCCGATCGCCGTCCCGTCGCCGCAGCCAGCGCCCCAGCATTTACTCCACCACCCCGCGGGTTGGTGGCTACTCCCTCCCTCGTCGACCCGAGTTCCCTGCTCATTAACGCAGACTGTGCATCCATCCCCTGACCTAATTATCGGCATACCAGACACTAGGGGATTCTCTCTGCAATGCAATTATCCTTTGTATTTTCATTATAACTCGAAGCTCTGCCCAGTTACCTTATTGATGATCTGCTGGTCCATTTTCGAAAAGGCCTTCAGATCTTGCCATCGCCATGATCCCTGTGATATTCTTCAGATTTTCTCCATTGATGATGTTTATTACACTGACGCTATGGATTTCTCCCTCAAGACGTTTAACAATTATTTGCAGCAGAGTTCCACAATACTATTCTTACTTCATGTATCGCTTGAGCAGGCGAATCCTCGACAATACCCATATTGAAAGATTTCACCGCCGACTCTTTCGTATTCCGCTTTTATTGAGGACCAGATTGCGGACTCCCCATGGTAATAACAGCGAAAGACTGTATGAATTGAGCTTACAAAAGTTTTCTATGCTTCTAATGTGATGGAAGAAGAGGGATTTGCATGTAATTTACTCCATAGGAGCAGCCGGTTTCCCATTTCATTCCAATGGAAATGGAAATTATATTAATCGGATGAATCGATATGTATACTGTACGAGTTTTAAGGTTATATCTGTGTCTGTGTTAGAGAGTGTGACGGGGATTGACAAATCGAGATAGCTATCTCATTCTGTGTGTAAGCTTTCTCTTTTCAAACATTTCTTCATAGGGTTTGTAAAATCAATGTTTCAATCAGTATGAGTGAGTCGTTTGATTTTCTGTATTTATGGTGAGCAAAATGTCTACAGATCAGTTGAAAAATTAGTTGCCATCCACTTAATCTATGATAAAGGAAGTGACAGGGTTTCCTACTTGTTTGTCTTCGTTTTCCCAGTTTAGTCTACTTGTTTGTCTTCATTTTCCCAGTTTAGTCTGTCTGATGGGATTTTCCAACGACATTTTGCTGGAAATATTAAAGCAGAAGCTAGAAACTGTATCTTGTTTTTCTCTGTAAGTAAGATGTAATGGGAGATACTTAACTGTTTCATCTATCTGATGGGAGATGCTTATTTGTTTTATCTATCTCCTTAACATATATATAATTATGTCTCCTTAATGTATATATAATTGTATAATTATGTGTTGTGGATGATAAATCCTCTTAATATAATGTGGACTAACGTCAACACTGGGATTATGGTACTATGTGTTTGGTTTTGGTGTAATGACTTATATGGTATCTGAGCTCAGGTAGCAGGTTCAATTCCTTTGAGTTACTTGGTCAAGGAGTGTTGGACTATCGGTTGAATAAACGTCTTACCTCTGAATATAATGGGGACTAACCCCAGCTCTGGGATCATGAGACTATGTGCTTGGTTTAGAATGTTTACTAATATATGTAGGTTTTGGTTTAAGGACAAACTTTACATGGTATTAAAGCTCAAGTCCCAGGTTGAATTCCCCTATACCTCAGAAAAGGGTGGGTGTTGGAATGCCAGTTAGTGTAAACTAACCCCCACATTGGGATCATGAGACTATGTGCTTCAAATCTTAAAAAAATACAACTTTGTAAGTTTATATATATATTTTTTCCTCGTGTAGCTGTGTAAGTTTATATATATTTTTTCCTCTCTTTTTGTAATTCCAATTTTTAGCATTGTAGAAAAGTTGGTTCACAGGGAAGAGAGCACATTTGTTCAAGAAGCTGAGATACGCTGATATGTTATGAGCTACCATGAAATGGTTAAAAAGAAACATGTAAGACTCGAAGAAAATGAACTTGTTGAAGTTTTTTAAATATATTGTAGTGAATGTCTTTCATTTATGTTTTGATATTGAAGAGCTAATCAGCACTGAATCAAAACCAACAATTCCATCATTTGAAGACCGCGACGGAGGAGACACGATGGGTGATGTAAATTTGAACACTTCTAAGCATAAGAACTATTTTGAGTATGAAGGTTTTGCTTTGACGAGTTTTGTCATTATGGTCACATTATGGATTATAATGTGGGAGAGATGGTTCGTATTAGGAAATTCAAGGGTTTTGCTTACAGAAATAGGTGCATGCAATGTTCATAGCTCTGAGACCTGTAAGTAGTATTGAAAATTCCACCTATGATTAAATTTATTATCAGGTTTTTTTCAAAGGTGTACAAGGGAGTTGATTAGATACATTGGTAAAATCTTTCGTTCCAGGAACACAGACATCTCTGATTGGATAATCAGTTGTATGTATGGAATGTTGAAAATATTATTGCTAGACAGCAAACCAACTAAAAAGTTGCATTTTGATTTTATTTGTACATAAAATGTGATAAAATTGATCTTCATTTCTTATCCTCCTAGTCATTTTACTTTATTTTTTATTTACCATTTTGTTTAGTGTTGTCATGGTTATGCTACGGCCTCAACCAATCCCATCCACCAATTATTTTGATAACCATTGTCAAATAACACTTTTCATCAAGTCATTTCAATATGATGATTATAGGAGCTGTATTATCATAGTCAGCTTAATTTTTAATATAATTTAATAAACTGGGGCAATGAAATTTGAGAATCTTTATCGCCAATTTCATCATTTATTTGACTTTTGTTGCCTTAGATTTTTTTCCAGAATTAAAAAAAAAAAGAACAGACTTTCGTGGAAAGTTCAATCCTTTAATAGAGAGAAGTACAAATGGTTGTTAACTGAAACATTTTTTCTGTTCTACTATACTAAAAATATATTGTTGAATTTGTCCTAGTAATTGTTATTACAGTTGTGCTGAAAGGTTGCTTTCTATTTTGCTTTTGATTTTCAGATTTTTCTTATGCAAAAAATAATGATTTTGCACTGAACATAAATTGTCATATAAAAATAATTTAATTAATTCATAAATAGTACAATATTGAATAGCAATACAATAATGAATAGTATTTTTTCACCTAAATACTGAATACCTAGTATTGTTGGGAACAAAAGGGGGCACAATAAGGCCACGCTGCTAAAACCAGACCACCATACAATCACACAGAATCCATTCACAATTATCATATTATGTTTTTGAATGATTTATGATTCGCATTTGGATTTAACACCATTATATAAATTGCCCTTCACGAGTGTTCACTTAGATTGACATGTATGATTGCAGAATAAGTACATGTTTGACAAAACCTGATTTTAACATTCCAGTGCATGGCGAACAAGAGAAGATTGGGTCATCTGCTTTATTAACGCATATCTATTATTATTTATAATTATATAAAAAACAATGTGGCTCACCATGTATGAACGAATAAAAAAAATCCATTATTCTATTTTAGTTGAATATGCAGCTTACCTTAGATTTAAATATTAAAAGGCATCATAAAAGATAAAAATAAAAATTAAATGGGGAATTAAAATTCAAAAATAGAATTCTTAAAATAATAAATTAACATGAATAATAAAATTACAGACTATGGCAAAATGAAAGGAGAAAAGAGGTTTAAAACAGTAAATTAACATGAATAATTTTTACAGTTGTGTTGAAGGGTTGCTTTCTATTTTGCTTCTGATTTTCAGATTTTTCTTATGCAAAACAGGCTTTCATTTCTTATAAATACCTATGTACTCGCTAATTTGCTGTAATGCACACGATATGAGAGATTGGCATTAGACATAAAGCATTGCAAGAAACATGAGAATCCCTTTATTCTTGATTTTAATTTCCAACCGTAGGTTCCTGAGCAATGAACTATGTATCCATACTCTTGAATGTGATGCTAGGGGTAGACTCTGCACGATGCATACATGAAGCTTTGGTGGGCCTTCCTTGCATAGTGTATTTTTTGTTGCTTAAACCTCTTAACCACAGGCCTTGGGCAGGTTATATTATTGTTGTTGGCCCATCAGTATTTTATTGTTCATCTTTAACTAGTGTGAGCTTTGGCCCATTATGGTTTCTTTTGTGCACACTGACCTTAAATAGCTGTTGTGGAAGTTTTTGCTGTTTTTGCATATAGGGCCTTTATTGTGCATGTGTGAGAGAGCTCGTGACTCATTGGATTTCCTATTTTCTCTCAGGGGTTATTATAAATGTAGCAGTGGAGCGTTGCTTGGAAGACCCCTCTATGCTGATTGTGACTTACGAAGGAGAGCACAATCACTCTAGGAAACTCTCTGGAAGCCCGAATCTTGTGGTGCACCCTTGAAGTTTTCTGTATATTGTTTTTCTTTTTTTGACTTTGGAGGTTGGCTGTGGGACAACAAATCGAAAACCTGCCTTTGGAAATGTTTTCTCTGGTGTTAGCATATTGCAACCATAAGGGCATGTGATCATTTTACTGCATAATGAAAGAGGCTGACACCAGGCTTCCCTTTGTAATTGGTTCCCCTAGAGGGGATGATGGCATTTTTGCTGTATGCATTTTTCCTTGACTGACATTCATGAATTTCATGTTATATATACAACTAGGTCTAGTGGTTAATCAGGCCTTGGCATGATGTCTGGTTGAGTTTAAGCTTAATATCTATGATTGCAACCAGTTTGTTTCAGCAAAAACAATATGAGAGATGTGTCCCTCCTATCAAATACAAAACGGGAAAGAAATGGTGTATTGTCAATCTCCTGAAGACATTTTAGCTTTTTATCTCCAATCATTGGTCGCTGTAAATTAATGCAAAGTTATGGCCGAATGGAGTTATACAAATTTTTGGACTTCCTCTTCTTTAAGCTTTCATATATGGATATAATTTAATACTGTGATTATATGGGTTGGTGGTTTCGTTTTTTCTTAAGTATATAAAGCAAAGCAGGACAAACGAGAAGTCGTTGTACCAATCATTAGAGGAAATTTTGGGTCTAAAATGGGCCTTATAAGAAATTGCGCCAACAATAAATTTTGTGAGTTGGAATTCAAGAACCAATAGAATTTCAATAAAATGAGTCAACCATAATGGTTGAATTGACATATTTGTCATAAAAGAAAACTACTTTTTTTGTTCGTATTTTCAACATATCTCTTTGTGTTTTTACTCAAATTTCTACCAGGAGAGCTCGTTGGATGTGGAATTTAATTCTGCATTCAACGAGTACCCACATTGCATACTTTTGACGTACCCCGCTACCCCAAAAAAAAGAAATACCTGAAAAATGTGATGATGTCATCATCACATTTTTTTTAGGTATTTCTTATTTTCGGGGTAGCGGGGTCCATCAAATTACACATCCAACGAGCTCTCCCGCTCAGAATTTGAGTAAAAACATAAGGAGATATGTCGAAAATATGAACACAAAAAGTAGTTTTTTTCATTCTTCCTCCAAAATTAATAACTATTATTTTATTATTTTATTATTTTAACTATTATTTTATGATTTTCCTTAGGAGGCCCATTTTAGACCTCAAATTTCCTCTAATGAGAGAGCAATGTCAGGTTTGCTTTCAATGTCCCCTATACATTATATAGGTGTACTAGGCAACGATTAATGAAGCCTTTGTGATATTTATGTGAATCAACGAAGTGTTTATGATAGGATTGTGGACCAATGAAGTGTTTGTGATCAATATTGATAGACATTGTGTAAGGTGTTTCAGATTATATGAATGCTAGTTTTGGAGGCATAACATGTTTTTTGATTGTTTGTATTGGACTATGGTTTCTCTACATGGTAATTACTTAATAAAAAATTCCTTAAAATTTGTAGCTACATGTTGGGTGCGTCCTTGAACAATCAAGCAAGAAGTAAAGACCTAATTTTTAAACAACCATATATTACACCGAAAGGTGTATATATATCTTAGAATTTTGGGGTAGACTACCATCTATGCTTTTTCATCTATGGCCAAGAATGAATATCTTAGAATTTCATCGATTTTCATCTATGGTTAAGAATGACACAAGTGTACTGTCCAGATTGATTCTATGGATGTCCTCCAAAATTCATAATTAACCATTATAAAAAAAATAACTCATGTAATAAGTGCACTTTGTGGTAGTTGGAAAAAAATAAATAAAAATAAAAATTAGCTCATGTGATAACTGAACTTAATGGCATGGTAATGTGTAGTCCTTGTGACAATGGAAATCCATCTAGTAGCTAGCGAGCTAATGTGCAAAAGGTTTAGTCAAACTACATTTTACAGCTAGGAGTTATGTAATGTTTAGTTCGTATGACAACCAAACTCGTAATAAACTCCTCTAAAATCTTAATAAATTCCTATGAACTCATGTGATAGGTGCACTTAATGGCATGGTAATGTACAGCTCATGTAAGAGTGTAACTCCATCTTGCAATTGGGAGTCCATTTAATGTGAATAAGGATTAGTCAAACTCCATTTGGAAGCTAGGAGTAGAGATAACTCTGAGTTGTTATATTAACTCCAATAACTTTTTATTAACTTTTAAATTAACTATTACATACAACTATTAGATTAACTCAAGTGATGATATAACTATGAGCTTAACTTCAACTATAAGCTTAACAATAACAATTAAGTGATTATTATATTAAATTAACTCTTAGATACAAGTCATTAACACATTTTTTTTTTAAAACATTATCAAAATATCAACTATATATATAATTGTTGCTAGTCTATCCTATGCCACAACATACTTATCCCACACTTATCTTCGATAGACTTTAAAATCTCTTTATATACTTATGCCACTTATCTTGGATAGACTAATTTTCAATTTTGAATGAACCGCTTCTTGGTGGAAACATTACAAAATCTTCATGAACTATTATGCATTTTTTTTATGATTCCAAACCAATTTAGTTGACTTACGCGCGTATTTAGATATCATGCAAAATATATGGTAGGCGGGGAGGAATTTCGTTTGTTTTAATGATCAAAATAAGCGAATACTACCCGTTTAATAAGATCTCGTTCGTTTATGTACGCACTTAACAAAAGGAAACTACTGTATTTGAATATTGTTTCCAAAAGAAATATTAGGGTTTGGGCATTCTATTTTATTACTTTCCTGTCAGACGGTTTTGTTCTGATTTAGGTTTATAATTTAGGGTTTTCGCATTCATTTTATTCCTCTCCCGTAATAGAGTTGTTTGTTTTTATTTAGTTCCATATATATATATATATATAAGATTCACGCTTTTATCTTTATTTTCGTGTCGAAAGGTTTCGCCATTACTTTACTTTACTTTTTACTTTCTCTAAAAGCGCCTGTATGCTTGACCATGCTAGTTTGGTATCTGCACGGGCTTAAACGTTTCGAGCATAATATCTGGATAGTTAATAATTTTGAATTTCATATATGTGAGCCTATAAAATTTTGAATTTGCATACATGTAAGTTTTGTAACATGATTTTTTAATATTGTAATAAGAAAATATCATCGTAAAGAATTATATAACTCATTTGTAGTTTTCCATTTCCACTCTTATGAACAAGGTGTAATTTTTGGTGAAAGTTTATATCAACGAGGTGTAATTAGGTGAAAGTTTATATCACATATGTTTTGTTGGTGTGGTTAGGTTTTATATAATTAAATCTGAGATTGGGCTTGGATTTATATAAAAATATATAACTAGTAACAACTGTATTTATAAAATAAATATGTTTGAAATATTTTATAAGTATATATTTGATATATTGATATTAATTTTTCTGTAAAAAAATGTGTCAAACATTACTAATACATAAATCTATAATCCATTACTAATACATAGATTTACAATAAATTATACACTCAGATCTATAATAAATTACTAATAGATTGATCTATACTCAATCTAATTTTGATTTCATATTTATAGATTGCACACATCACTTAATTGATTGTCCTAGCAGGCTAAGAGATGGACTCATTGGATAACAACTAAACCTTAATTTAATGGTTGTTTATTACCACATTTAAATTACCACTTTCATCTAATTTTAATTTAATAATTATATCACTATTAGGGTTAAACTAATAGTTTTACAATATAATAATTAGAGTTGAGGTTATCCTAATAGTTGTAAAATCATTGGAGTTAATCTAATAATTGTATTTAATAGCTAATTTAAAAGTTAATATATTACCCATTAAAGTTCAAGTAAAAGTGGTGATTGGAGTTAAGGTTAAGGTAAAGTTGTATCATCATTACCACAATCATCATGATTGGAGTTTTAATTAGGAGGTTGAAGTTGAAGCTTGATTTTTCCAACTATCAAGAACTATACTTATCACATGTTAACAAAGATATTTTTTTATTTCTTTTGAAATTGTTAATTATGAATTTTAAACACCTTCATAGAATCAATATGGACAGCACACTTGTCTCATTCTTGTCCATAAATGGAAAATCATAGATACTAATCTACCACAAAATTCTAAGATATAAACTCTATCAATGTAATAATAATATTATGTGAGATTTTTTCACAAAAATTATTTTTTTACATTAACATTCATTCAAATTTATAAATTTTAATAATAAATTTATAATTTTAATTGAATATCTATTTAACTATATATTTAGTAAATTTTCAAAATGAAATAATTTATAGAACATTAATACATTTATATATAGTATTTAATTTACATCTTTAAAGATACTCAAGCCACTTTAAGTTCGCAACCCTTTATCCTTATTGTGTAGATTGTGTTGTTAATGGCAATGAAAATAGAATTTTAAATACATAATTTCAAAAGCCTATCACATGTGTAACCCTTGAAACCGATAAACCATTAAATATGGAAAGCAAACAACCTATGAATCTAAACATCGGTGCTATAGAGTTCGGTCCAGTCTTATAGGGATCAAATTCAACAAATTTTATAGGCTGTTGGCGAAGGAAACTCTAACTGTGAGTCCTTTTAATATTAATAATTAGTACCATATTTATAGATATTAATATGGTGATTTTAAGGAAAATACTATAAAATGTTTTAAGAGATTTTAATTTGAATTTTACATTGAGTTGAAAGAACTCAAACATAGTGTTTAATGCATAAATTATATAGATTTTTATAAAATATAATTGATTTTTTTTTAATATCATTATTTGGTTTATCTTATGGATGTCTTTGTGTTTGCTTCATTTTCTAACAATTAATAAAGGCATGGAGATGAAGACATTTTTGGTTCACATAAATTTCATATGGCTAAATATATGATGGAAATCTATATAAGCATGCGTAATCCAATATGAATTTTGTTATTTAATATGGTTAAATATATGATGTAAATCTATATAAGCATGCATGACCCTTTTGTTAGTGTTGTTGGATATGCTTTTATAAACCTGGAATGTGGTTTAAGATTAAGGGGAATTTGTTTGAATGTTTCAATATTAGAATTAAATTTGCATGTGTGTTAGTGTGAATTCTTAATTCAAGAAGATATGGCTAAGAAAAAGTTGGTGTAAATGTGTATAAGACAAATATGTTATAACATAAGGATTCGATCATATAAAAACTAATAAATTATGTTATAAATTTAATATAATAAAAATAAATGTTAAGAATTACATTATCACTATAAATTTTTTTATATATCTTACAAATATATAAAAAATATTCTTATAAAATAAGAAAAAAAATAAATTATATAAATTATTTTTTTAACAAAAATTAGAGAAAGGTTTACATATATAAAAAGGTTGAGCACAACCATCCTTACAAAAAGAGTTGTAAAATTTTCAAAGTGTTCAAGAGAAAGGAGACTGAAATAATTGTACTGATAACTAAAATATATATGGTTTTAGAGTGATTACTGAAATAACTTAGACCCATTGAAGGGTATTGTCTAACAAACTGGCTATTTAAGAGAACACAAAAAAACATTTTGAAGGCATGATGAAGTAACCTATTTTCTCTTTCCTGCTATCCCATGAACCGTTTGAACAATCAAAGTTTCTTCCATTTGATGTCCACTGTTGGCTGAGGTTTCCTGACATTGAATGCACTTGTTCATGCTGGTCATTTTATGGACTTATTCTTTTTATGATATCCACCGTTCCCATCAATTCATGGAGACTGCGATCATTGTCATCTATTCTTGACTCATGGCAACCCATCTAGTTTGCCAGATACTTAACATATGCAGCTACAACCTTGTTCTCATTGACACCGGTGCCAACCATTTTGTATATCCATCGCAAACCATTTTAGATATCACGCACAGTTGCGTTGATTTCGTTGATGTCCTTTGATGTCGCCATTGGATCCTGAGCACTGTTTGGAACCAATGGGGTAGTAGACACAGGAGGGAGTTGCTGCAAAGGACAAAATGGAAGACCAGCACAAATAACCTTACCACCGTGAAAACTTGTAGTAGGAAGCCTGCACGATTCCTATGAATTCCAAGAGACGGGAGAAGGCACTTCACCTTTGATGCTGCTGGGGAACTTTTGCGTAGGTTCACACTCTAGAGCTTGTTCACTGAGTAGAGCTTCAAACAAAATACTAAAATCTTCCTCTGGAGAGCTAAAAACTGAAGAAAGCAACTGTCTGAGCTCCTCTGTCTCACATAGAAAAGCAAGAAGCGAGGGAGAGGTATTCATCCCTCTATGCATATCCATGAAGCACATGCCAACGATCCTATCTTTTCCTCGAAGAGCCAGATATAAGGAAAAATCATTAAAACCTTCGTGTGAACAAGAATTCCATGAGGCCAACGCTAGCATGTCGAGGAACACCTGTTTATCATGCGCCGGTGGAGTGGGTCGAGGGTAAGGTTGTGAAAGTACCAAACCTTACACCCCCATATATAGTTTATTCTAGGGGACATGCTTATGATAAGTGTGTTGACCCTTAATAGAAACCAAACCCAAATTATTTTTGACTCCTTGGTTGGCCAACTTATCCGCAGTAGCATTATTTCCTATGAGGATATGATAATAAGAGGCTTGAAGATCTAAATTATTGCGACATATGCGCTCGTAAATTCTTCTACAATTGACGGTGCTGTGCTTACAACCCGTTCTCATTTTTTGAATAACCTACTTCAAATATCCAAAAACTAAAATTCTAGCAATGTTGTTATGTCCTGCTAGTTCCGCC
Source organism: Pseudotsuga menziesii (assembly GCA_001517045.1). Taxonomy (NCBI): domain Eukaryota; kingdom Viridiplantae; phylum Streptophyta; class Pinopsida; order Pinales; family Pinaceae; genus Pseudotsuga; species Pseudotsuga menziesii. Next base: position 113,183 of record LPNX010018324.1, on the reverse strand, counting down.
TCATTGTTGGATTTATGTTCTATTCCTTAGGAGAAAGAAGTGACTATGTTTCCTCTGGGATCAAAGATTATCCCACCCGCACTTGCCTTCCCAAAATTAAATATAAATTATTTTAAATTATATATATTTAATTTCCTAAAATAACATTTATATATTTTATAAATATAAAAAAATATTTTTATAAAATAAGAAAAACATTTTAAATATAAAATTATTATAAATTATATATATTTAATTTTCTAAAATAACTTTGTTTAGATAAATAAATTGATATAAATTAAAATATGGAAAATTAAAGAATAGTTAGAAATTCTCTTTACACACTATTTTATTTATCATACTTGTTACACAATTACTCTAATAGAATTTGCTTGAGTAGCTAGAACTTTCTTCACGCAATATTCTATTTATTGTGTTTGTGTGTATGCAAGGGGACATCTAATGAATGCTCGGCGACATTAATCGTGAGCACACAGTTAATTTTCTTTTCTTTAAAGTTTGCTATGAAACAAATTTTATAAAATATATTATTAGTCCCTGGCAGGGAATATAGTGATCGTTTGGTCTTCAAAACAGTTTGACTTTATATTACCAATACATTTTTAATATTGTTTTTTAATGTTTTATGATAATTTTATATTTAATTCAATATTCTAAAAATAAAAAATTTAATTTCGAATTTTAGAAATTTGTTATTCCTAATTTTTCATTGGTTAAGTACATTGAATAGACTAAATACCCTTGCTGTGAAAATTATTTGTCAGATTTAAAAAAACAATTAAAATTTTATAATTTTGTTTTTATAAAACATTGACACCTAGCATTATTTTGTCAGCACAATTAAGAACCTAATAAATAAAACATAAAGCTGGAATGTGGAATGTGAAAACAGTGTGCTGAAGGAATTCCAGCCGTCGATAACACCGGAAGATTACGTTATCAAACAGATCATTTAATTCCCAAAAATAAACATATCTTTCACTATTTACAGTGGTTCTTGCCTTTACGGTAAAAGTTACGGCGGTTGACCTCTTTTCCGGCGAGTTCGGATGTTTATCGGGAATGTCACGAGAGCTGGCAACTACGCCTGGGAGTAACTGCCATTACCGGGAAAGGACGTGGGGGACCTGGGGGCGTTTATTGGGTTGTGGGCATTTAATAGAACCCATGTGAATTGCAGGCGAAGCGTCCAATTCAGCGTGCAATTCATTCCCCTTCGCCTCCAATTCACGCTCCATAGCTAGCTTATTCCCCAATTCATTCCCCATTGATTGTTTCATCCCACATTGATTGTTTGCATTTAGACGTTGTACTTGCGGGTTTTCCATTTATCCAAAACCGGTTTCGTTGACGGTTTGATGGTTCATTGTTGCGTTGTGGGAGAGAAGCTTGGGAGCTTAACTTGCTCCATGCGACCTTCCATTTCATGCTCCCATTGCGCGACGTTCTGCCTGTTAATGGTGGCAGCTATGGTTACTAATTCACTGCTTGGTGATGGTTCATTGTTTGCATTGTGGGAGAGAAGCTTGGGAGCTTAACATGCATAATGTTCCTTCCTTCCTGGATTCATTGCCTGTTCAAGTAATATACAGGAAATTCTTGTCCCGGGCATGATGTCAGTGCTAGCATTCCTTCAGGATGAACCTAGTCTCCTCTCGGGTAAGCCTAAATGCCCTTCCTACACAATTTTTCATCAATGGGAGGTATATACAGTCGAGTTTCGTAACTGAAATGTGAATATCCGAGTGTGGCATTTGATTAATTTGCTTGGATGGAGATCCTAGTTTAGCTTGATTGTATTAGAAACTCTGAGTTTTATCTAATGCTCAAATGCTCAGCCTGGGGTTTTCATTTCTCCACCTTAAGCCTGCAAATTCTTCCTACAGAAATCGTGGTTGCTAACCAGGGTTTAACATTTATATAAATCATTATGAAGAATCTATATTTGTTTCCTTCTTGCTTACTTGTATTGTGGAATGTAAACGATTTTATGATGCAGAGCTGAGTTTTTATTTTTACTTGTTTTAGAAAGGGGTTGTAATGACCATTATGTATGGCTTCAACTTTAAGCCAATTTTTTAGGATTTTGGGTTTTCTGCGTTCTTGTTTTAGAAAAGGGTTGTAATGACCATTATGTATGGCTTCGACTTTAAGCCAATTTTGTAGCGTTTTGGGTTTTCTGTGTGTAAGAATTTATGGCTTCATTGTGGAATGTAAACGTTTTTATGATGCAGAGATGAGTTTTTATATTTACTTGTTTTGAGAAAGAGGTTGTAATGACCATTATGTATGGCTTTAACTTTAAGCCAATTTTGTAGCATTTTGGGTTTTCTGCGTGTAAGAATTTATATAAATTCTGTTGAGATCCAAAATATGGATGATAGGCTATTTTTTCCGTAGTAGTTATTTATTTGTATTTGGGAATGTACCGATTTTATATCAGTTTCATTTTCTGGGCCTCATGTATTCAATTATGTGCATATTTTTATGCTTGCCTGAATTAATATACTAGTGTTGTGTTCTATTTATAAGAGACATGTTGAATTCTACGAATTGGGAATAATCTCTCATCCTTCTGGGTTTTATGATTCTTTTAGTCAGTCTGTTATGTAACAACAACTAAGTTAGGTTTAAGTGAGGTTTTGTTTATTAGATATGTTTTGGTTTGGAAATGGATATAAGGTTTAATATATATTTCTTTATTCTATTTCATTAGAGAAGAAAATGCAGCTCAGGGCATTCCTATCTGAGCTATCTCCCAAACAAAACAAAACAAAGCTAGACCCTTGAAGGAAATTTGTGCAGAGCAGCTCAAGAATTCTAGCTTCGAATCCGAGGGGTATTAAAAGAAGAACAAACTACTAATCTTCAACGAAACAACCTTATGAGGCAAGATTCTTATCTTAATAACTGTAGAGCAATGACAAACAACCACTTTAACTAGAATAAGACTGGTTATTTTTTTCAACTTTAAAAAACAATTTATATTAAAAGCAATGTGAAGTAATTACAAGGACAGATTTGTACACATGCATATGCCATATGATTCGGCAAATTCAAAGCTATGAATGAGAAGAATATTCACAGTAGGATAAAATAAAATCAAAACGCCCAGCTTTTCATGCGAATATGCCATAAAAACAGGTCAAAATTCTTCATAAAAATTGCTATTTTCTCAATTTTACAATTTCAACCATTATTAAGCCGGTCGTAGACTCTCCAGATCACCAAAATTAGGAATTGAACAGCTGAAATTGAGATTTTAGCATACTGCTCCGGAATATTGGACATTAAAAGAACCCTGAAAAAGATTTGTAGATAATCGATGCACCCCAGGAATTTGGCTACATAACATACATACAGAGAAAGAAATCTTATCCAACATCCCTGAATAGCCAACAGATTCAAGGAAACCACTGCAATATTCGATAAATTTATGATCTGAGAGCAATGTTATAGTGCTCTTTGAAAAGTCCTATATATTAATCATAAAAATTAAAGGCCAGCGAATCCAAATACCTGACCAAACATAGAACATAAGGTAATTACAGAGGAAAAGAACTTACCTCTCAAGTAAAAACAATGACCGGGATTCAAACTAGAACTTTAATGCTTGCAATGAATGAAAATTCAGAAAGCTGTTGCTGCCAATGCATGCCATTTAAACAAGCAAAGCAGAGTAATGGATGTAAACTGAATATACTATCGGTGAACATGACCTTGTGGGCAATTCAGAGAGGTGTGTCCAAGTGTCCGATGCCCATACCAAAGGTGTTGTGTGGATTTATTTTTTTAAAATAATTTTTAATTTATAGCAAATCATTGAAATGTGACAGGAAACAAATGTTCCAGGTGGTGGTGTGCATGCAGGTATTGTGTCTCCTATGCAACGAGTATATCCACAGCAGGGCTTTGTTGTCGGTGTAGTGGAGCAAGCATCATTGCCTTCTGAAGTGGTTATTAAATTTCAGGAATGGTACCATTCGTTTCGCCACCACGTATAAGAACTAACTATTAATTAATTAATTGTTTCATCGTATTAAAAAGGCCCAGCAAGCAACGATGGTTTTACTCACTTCTCTACAAAAATATATAGATATAGATATCCGGTCAGAAGTTATTGGCGTTGACATCCATGCCTTAACTGTATCCTTAATATCGAATTTAAAAATGAAATGGTTGACAAGTTGCAAGTAGTTGACAGTATATACATATGTACAGCTTGTTTTGAAAAAACAACATATTCACCACTGATTCCAAAGTAATTTATATGCATTCTGGTCTGGTGTTACTTAGATCCATTGCCAGAGTGTCTATGCTCGCATGTTCAGATTGAAAGCCAACGAAGCTGGTATGCTAATCTATACAATATTTGGTCATTGTTCTTTAATTGATTACAGTATAAGTTTGGTCTATTCCTATTGAAGTGAGCACACATTATTTTTAATTCCCAATAGTAATTTGATTTGTAATGTTATTTTTATATTTTTAAATTTCAGAAATCTATATACGTTTTAAAAATATTTAACTAGTTTTTAATGGCCAATGTTGTTCCATTATATGGGAGCAAACCTTGATCCAATCCTAAACCCTAAATCTCTACAAGATCTATAAATTGAAATTAATCAATGTTTACCTGAACTTAGAAACTTAAACTTAATCGAGGAGTTTAGAAAGAAGAGAATCATCTTGTATTTTTTTTACCATCTTTGCTTCTACTAACCATGCTGTTGTCTTTTCCAAAGTTACAACAAGTAATAAATAACACATCGATATAAAAGCAACAAGTAATTTCACATAGAAAAATAAACAACATAGCAACGAATAATGTCACATCATAAAATAAGCAACATAACAACAAATAATACATTGTTGCAAGTTTTTAATGTTTCATAATTACTTCAACTTTCAACTTATATACAATATAGCATTAAAATATTTCTAAACGGCAGGTATAAGCAGCCTTGCTGCTATTTGACTGATAATGATTGTTTTCTAGACGGCAAAACACCAAGTAGGACTGGTTATTTCCTTTTTTATTAGTCCATGCCAAGGCATGGAATATAGTGATCATTTGGTCTTCAAAATCAGTTTGACTTTATATTACCAATAAATTTTTAATATGTCAGATTTAAAAATATAATTAAAATTTTATAATTTTCTTTTTATAAAAAAATTGACACCTAACATTGTTTTGTCAACACATTTAAGAAACCTAATAAATAAAACATAATAAAACATAATTATGATTTGACGAGTGTTTGCAGAATGTTTGCAACTAGGAGCAGAGTTTCAGGATTCCAAATAGTGAGAAGGGCTGAATTTTCTTTGTGTGGGCGCTTTGCTCCATCTAAATTGCGGTTGTTAATGCGCCGAGACGCGCACCATCCACGGGACTAGACTGGCGTTTCGGCTGCATGTCTTCAACCACACATTATGTTTTGATCCTAGAGTTGACGTGTCCAAACATTGGGATATAGGATACTGTATGAACCTGATTCTGTAAGGAGAAAAATCTACTCCAAATCTATGTGGAGTCAAGACTCAGCAACATAATTCTTAACGATGTACAGGTTGATAGTCTATATAACATGTGAGAGTCTTTGGACTTATCAAAATTATCATTAAAAAAAAAACTAATGCCACTTCATTTAGGCATGAAAGTTAATTTAGTTTGTTCACTATATCATTGCTAAATACATATAAACTCTTTTTTTTTGGCTAAATATATATAAATTCTTTTTTTTTGTTTTTTAGAAAAAAGTTCTTTTGTTTTTTTAGAAAAAGTTAGAAAAGTATTTAAGATAAAAGTAATTTTAATTTTCAATAAACAATAATTATTTAGTTTTCAATAACAATAAAAATTAGATTAAGTATAATTAACTTTTAGTTTTATTTTTTTTATTTTAATAATGTTAAATTTCTTTAAATTAGCAATAAATAAATAAAAATTTATTATTTTAATTTAAAATTACTTTTATTTCTTATGCTATACTTTTATTTTTAAAAAGTAATAGTATTTATAAGTTTTTATTTGTTAATGATATTAGAATTTTTTATTATACCTTAGTTATTAGTGATTATGTATACTCTTAGTACTAGTAATTGTCCAGTAGGCAAATGGCACAAAACTCAAGGATTTTTTTTTTACTTCAGTTATTAGTGATTATCTACATTCTTAGTACTGGTGGTTGTCAAGTAGGCAAATGGCAGGAAACTCAATCATTTTTTTTAATAAGTTTAATAACTTGGAGTCACTTTACATTATTTTTTTTCACTTTTCATAATTTTATTGTAACTATTAGTTATATAGATTTGTTAAACTTTCACTTTTCAAAATTTTGTTGTAACTATTAGTTATTTATTATTTTAAAAAAATATAGATGTGATTTGTTAAAGTTTCATGTAAAAATTAAATCATACATTATATTGGAATGAATGTATTTATTCAATAACTTTAAAGTAATTATTTTTATAATTGTTGGGAGAATTAAAAAAAATGATAAAGATCAAGTTTTCATTATTACATAAAGATATAAAAAATTCAAGTTTTCATTGATGGTCTAAATTAAAGATATCGTATTCGGTGGTTTTTAAATTGAAACTTTTTCAATTTTTTTAATGTTATTCTATTAGCTAAATGATAATAGGGAAACTTATTTAGTTAATGTCTATTTAAATCAATTTGACTTGTTCAATATGGGTAAAGTTCCGTTTTCTTTGAAATCATTAACCTAAAATAACATTAACCACTAATATATCAACCTCTTTATCATTGATACTTTCTAACCATCAATTAGTAACACACAAACCCACTAATCATTGAGCAACCAACCCACTAGTATGCCTTGACAACTAATCCCTCATTTCCCTAACTACTATGGCTCACTATGACTATAGTCTAACATAATAAACTATAGTGGAATATCAGTATCTATGATTGATGCTACTAACCTACCCATACATATGTGGCAAACCCATACATCCTATAACCATTTTCCAACCAATTTCTTATAATAGAAAATAATATATCTTAATAAATAACTTCAGGATTTTATTACTATTTTTTCAAACATTTTTTAAGAGACAGGTACTAAGTAGCTTTGCTCTTAATTTACTTGTTAAATATATTAATAAATTTTATATTTATGAAAGTCTTATTGATGTTTACCTATTAATTCTTTATACAAATATTTACATTAATAAATAAACAACAAAACTAATATCATAAATATTTTCTTTTCAATAAACATATATCATATTTCAATTATAAACATAAATTTAAGGCAGGGACTAGTTGCTTTGCAGCTATTTTCCTTGTTTATCTTAAAATCTATTATTTGCTTTGTGGCTCACATTTTTCTTGGATTTTGGAGCAGAAGGGGGTGGGCTCTCGTCATCATCCATTGCATTGATTTGTACGTGTGTTGTTGAATGGAGGTCCTTGTCAATTGTAGATTGGAGAACTACGTTTAAAGTATAGTAGAAAGGATTTTAACAAAGATCTCTTTAATCGTGGAGAACTATGTTTAAAGTATAGTAGAAAGGATTTTAACAAAGATCTCTTTAAGCTTGGGCTCATCATCCCCGGGTAAATATGAGAATAATGAACCCACATTGACAAATATTTATTTAAAAAGATAATTTGGTGAAAACTGTATAGCAATATGAATATGTCTTGACAAATCGTTTTCATCCAAAAAGTGCATTTTGGGCACGCTTTGGAGCGGGCTTGAGAGTAATTATTAGGGCCTCACTTCAAAACAAGGTGCGCTGGCATAGGGTTGGAATTTCAAATGACGGACACCCGTCAAAATTGTCGATAACAAACAAAATTTGAAACGTTTTCTGTATTCTAAGCTAGATTTTGACGGTCTCGGAAAAATCTTAGCTGTATTTGACGGGTAAATTGCCCCATGACGGGCATTTACCCATCAAATTCCATCCCTGCCGCCCAATCTCGGTTGAGGTCTGATGTCAGAACGTACTGAATCGTATCTGAAATCTAGTCAAATCGTACCCGAGGTCCAATGACAATGTAGATTAAGATGAAAATTTTGAATTTGATTTTAATTCAATGTACCTATGCATTGATGTACAACGAGCTTTACTCCATGTTTATAAAAGACCATGTGCGCAACAACAGGATTTTAGCCCGTCTTGCGTCACTAGGACTGTGCTCACTTTTGGCCCATGTTCGAAGACTAAGAATCTTGATGAACTCAAACCTCCTTGTTGTGTTTGGGACTCATCTCAAATCACTTAATACGCTAGTCACCAATACACATACAGTTGAACAAGTAAGTGAAAGGGAGTATGCTAGGGTTTGAAGTGAGCATGTATTTCAAGGTTTTTATCCTATCAAAATCCCCTATAAGTACTAGCATTGTGGCCATAGGCCCACCAGGCCTGGTTCTCACCCTCGATGACCCCACCAGGGGGTGTATGTCCTTATCTCCCCATGAGTTTGGCACATAGAAAGCTACCAAATATCTGATGAATAAGAAGGGGCACACGAATGTCAGCGATGTGACGTTTTGAGGCGATAATGAACTTTTTTTGATGTCAAAAACACAAAGAAAAAAGGCCCACTAATTTAAAGGTAAATGCATACAGAAAGTGAACATGGTTCCTAGGTGTGAAATATGCTCCACCAAAATATGTCAGACCATTCAATATGATAGATCATGCAATAATATGAAAATTGCTTGGGATCCAACCATATGAAAATTCCCTAAGGGGATGGATCAAGCATAAATGAAATCTTAAAGGGAACTATGACCTAAAACTAGGCTCGAAAGGATTTTTTAGAGTAATATTCAATCATCCATATGATTATTTGGCATTCTGGGAAGGAGGCTCATATTTATTCAGTTTTGTGAACATTTACAATTGACCTTGGGTGGAGAAATTCATCTTGGACAAGGAAGAATTCAAGGAATCCCTAATATATATTAAAATCTATTCACTGCCACAAGAATATTGCGAGGAGGAAACCCTAGAAAACATAGGGAGATGCTTGGGATGATTTGTCAAAATATTAGAGGCCACTAGAAATGGATGATATACATCTCATGCCAAAAACTATGTCTACATGAACATTTCCCATCTCGTACTAGAAGACATTTATCTAGATTATAGAGACAATGAGTGGCTTTATACTGTACACTATGAACACATCCCCTTCCACTATAGGATATGTCATGAGCATGGTCATCTCTTCTGTGACTCCCCTCTAAAACGTCTCTCCCAAGGAAGGAAGAGAAAGAAATTTAGGGTTTTGTTAAAGTTTCAAATCAAATATGGAATGGAAGAAGTAACCCTCCCCTACCAACTAAATCTCCAATTCCAATAGCCAATCAATTCAATTGTCTGATAAGTGAATATGGAGAGGGGGGCATTTCCAACCATTAAGATTGAGTGAGACAACCAAAGAAGTTAGAGTGCTCTGGAAAATCATAACTTAAGAAACAAAAATTATAGACTACTAGGAATAAATTGATGACATGGAAGTGAGAGTGTTGGATCTTTAAGGAATCGAATAAGCCTACAAAAGAAACACCCCAATCTCGAAACTCCATTTAGAGTTATTCAAAGAAGTGGTCATAAAAGCTAGAACAGAGCGAAAAATGACCCCAAATCCTACCATAAAGAAGCTTGGGGATCGATACCAACAACAAGAAGGAACTAAAGTAACCGCACTAATTAGAACATAAAAAGAAGGGGCACAAAACCAACATAAAACATTTGGATGAGGTAGGAAACCTGATGTTGGATTTGGGGCAATACAACCAATTAACAAAACACTTCACCTCTCTACACCCTAAATGAAGATCTCCTGGAATGTAAGAGGACTCAACAATCCCTCAAAGCAGAGACTCACCAAAAACATAATCAATATGCAGAAGCCAAGTCTCTTAATGTTACAAGAAACCAAGTGTTCTTAACTCTCTTTAGATACAATATCAAAAAGAATTTGGAAGAATGTGAAGATAGTAGCAATGAATGCTCAAGGAACCTAGGGAGGTCTATCTTTGCTCTGGAATCCTCAAGAGACAGTTTTGTACAACATCCAAGCCACCCAAAGAATAGCTGCAATTTTTCACCTCATTGGCACGAACATAATGGGATACATAGCTGATCTTTATGGACCTCAATGGATGGATAAAAAAATCCATCTTATAAATAATATACAATGGCTTCAAGATTCCTTCTAGGACAAAGGATGGATCATAGGAGGGGACTTCAATATGATAATTGACCTAATGAACAAAAGGGAGGCATCAGGCATATGGAAAGGGATGCTTGGGTCTTCAAAGACTCTATAGAGAATAATTGCTTTATAGACTCCATACCTCCTATGGTTCTTTTATCTATAACAATTAAACAAGAGGAAGGAAACATATAGCTTCTAGGATTTCAACGAACATACATATAATAAATTGCAAGAGAAATAAAATAGACAAGAAACCATTAAAGATAGACACATAATGTTTATGTGGAAAACCCAAGCTCTGGAAAAACCACCATAATAGATCTATTATCTCCATTGACCTAAACCAGTCAAATCAGGCCAAGCGAGCTAGCCACCACGAACCTCCAGGACACTTTACAATGTATCCTCCTCAATCCTTATAAATACTTCCTTACATGTAATACCATGGGACAATACCATGGTCCACCAAATACCATTGGCCACGAATACCATGGTCTATAGTAAACCGAGTTCCCAAACCATGTGCTAGACCTCAATCACATTTAACCCATTCCTGAGTCAAGGTTAACCTTAAAAATCCCCCCTTTAAACTTGACTTGGGGATCTCACATACACACCCATATCACCTAGGTCTATCTCCTGACTTTACCAATGAGTTATGAGGGGTATGCATGCCTTACTAGGTCTTATGACCATATGAACATTTACATGCAAATTGATCCATTAATTTTTTTCATGTGTGTTCATGATGACTACACCATCACCATTCATTTCTTCCTCCTCTATCTTTTCCATGCTCGCTTTCTAGCTCATCTTCTACCATGCTCCTTTTTGTACCTACATCCTACCTTGTCATTGATGTTCATATAAAAACCAGGGTAATTTTTAGGGGCAAAATTTCACCAATTGGCTATTTTTTTGGGTTTTTTTTCAAAAAATAAATATGCTATTTGGTCATTTTTGGTCTCTAATATCACCTATATTTACATAAAATATGTTTTTTTAATCATAATATTCACCAAAGTTTACACATTTTAGTGTTAATTGTATGTTTCATATTTAATATTTGCCTACCTATCTATGTTTTTTTCAATCCAAAACAATTGCCCAAAATACTATACTTAAGTATAATATTAGAATCCTTAAAAAATACCCTGATAAAAACAATCCATCTATCGGATTACATGGGTCCTCAGCGTCCATAATCGTCAATTCTCTAGGAATTCTCTTCACATATATTGTTCATCAATCTTGGTCCCACAACTAAGATTAAACCATCTCACATTCTTCTCGCAATCAATGACTCAAACTCTCCTATCTACATCAAGTTCGGTTACGACTACACCTTCCTCCCTTATATGTACCAGCCAGTGGTTCATTCCACACTCAATGTAACATCCCTTCTCTGCGATAAGAGGGATACCTTGTGCTTCTAGCACCTGAGGTATTTACATTCTAACCAGGAACCCAAAAATACTTCTAGGGTTTCGGGAACCACTGAACATGGACCCCATAATTAATTTAAAAAACTAGATACAAGACAACGAGCAAAACTAAATGTGAAACCATGGATTTATTACCAGTTCTTAATATTTAAACAAGCATATATACATATAATAAACTGCATGTGAAACAAAATAGACAAGTAGCCATTAAATATAGACATACAATGTTTACGTAGAAAATGCAAAACTAGGAAAACCCACCATAATAGATCTATTATCTCCCTTGACCTAAACCATTCAATCTAGGCCAAGTGAGATAGAAACCACTCACCTCCATGACACTTCACAATGGAGCCTCCTCAAGCCTTATAAAGAATTCCTTACATGTAATACCATGAGAGAATACCATGGGCCACCAAATACCATTAGCCACCAATACCATGGTCTACAATAAACCATGTGGTAGACCTTTATCGAGGTATGAACCATACTAATATTTGAATCTTGTTTATATATATTTGTAGAACTATATGCATCTCTCTTTCAACCCCAGTACGTTGATGGCCTCTTTAACCCTAGCCATAGGAACAATTTCCTCTACAACATAACTGGCGAATCCGTTGGGAAGAGCCTTGTCTATTTGGGGTTTCTCTATCTTTCTTCTAGTCTTTTGTAAAGTTTCAGGTCCTTCTTGCCACTTAGGAACACCTCCCCTTCCTTCCTAAGGTAGTTTTTGCTTTTTGGGGGCTTTTTCCCACCAATTCGAGAGTTGCAGAATCCACAATCACGTGTCTAGGATGTACATGTGACCTACTATATTGTCAACTTGTGTATGACACATGACCTATTAGTAGGGAAACTCGCGTATGCCCCTAAAACAATGTTTTTTCCTCATTTTTGTGGTTTTTCGTACTGTTTGGTAGGTCTTTTGGGGTCCTCTGTAGGTGCATGACTCCAGGGAGTTAGTTTCATCCCTTTTGGGTGTTCTTTAACTATGTTGCAAGTCCTTTTGTATCATTAAGGTTTTCTCTTTTCTCATCCCCCCACCCCCTTTGCTTGGTTTGACTTTGGGATTATGTTTTTGGTCAGCCTCTGTTAGTGATCTTTGTCTGAGTTCAAAAGCCTGTTGGTGTTTGTTTCCTTATTCTTTTGTTGGTTAACTTGACCATGCCTAAGTAGTTGAATTGCCTCTTATGTAAGCCTACCTTCCAAGTAGGATTTATATTGACTTTAGGGCATTCTAGACTCTGTTTGGTGGTTGTATAGCAGAGCTCCTTTTGCTTTGTTCTTGTCATCTGCATACTTTAGTTTGTAGGTAATTTTTCTCTTGCATTTATAAAAGAAAAAGAAAATGAACATATAGTTGTTTAATATGCATGCAGGTTAGGGTTTTTTCTTTAATGCACTACATATCTTTATTCTTGAAAAAAATAAAAATAAAATGTTTTTTTGTGACTTTCAAGTTTCTATTTGAAAAAGAAAGAGAATATTTTTTTCTTTTTGCATTTCATTTCTCTTTTATTAGTCATCTTGTTTCAACATTGAGTCAAAAAACCATTGGTTTCACCTCGGCCACCCCCTTTTAGTAATTAACAACCCTTTAAAATAAACTCTTAATATTTAAAATCAATTAGTAACTGTTAATTTATAGGGACGACACACACTAGTCTAGGCTAGTGTTTTGGGTTAGGGATATCTTAACTGTCCAAAACTTCAAATTCAAACATAGTGGCATATATTTTAGGAAATTCAACTTTGTTGATAAAGACACCAGAAATCTCCTCTCACATAGGAGTCAAGCACGAGGTCATGCGATACTCAGATGTTGGAGACAACCATCCACTTCTCAGTAAAGCATACACCAAAGATATTTCCCGTTTGGGGACTCATCCAGTACCTCCTCCCGGCCTCATGTGTTTCTTGGTACTATTTTGGTTTTGGGATTAGCTACCCTTCCTATGTGTATCGGTTGGACTAATGAATGTTCCATCAGATTTTCTCCGTGATTTTGGTAGCCTTAATATCTTGTCCTCTAGGATCTTACACGGGTGGCATTGGAAGGCTATTTGCAGTACACCTAGGGTAGACTTGGAAGGTAACCTTGGTAGACAATTTGGGAGGGCGGTTGGGTGATTTCAGCGCTTTCACCTAGAGGGCTCTTCAAGAGACTCAAAGTAACTACTATCCTTCCTTCACTGGTTAGTTCTAGGCCCTCATCATCCCAAACTTTCCTTTGGAAGGAATCTTTATTTTCCTGGCTTGATACTTAGGTCTTCTTCTAGTTGTGTGTTCTTTGTACTGTTGGTTTCCTGTAGAACTCATAATTTGTCTTATTATTTGAAACTATGGTTAACACCCCTTTGGACACCAACCAAGAGATCCCCATGCTGGGAAATCCTTGTACTATTCCTCTCAGAAGGAATGTTGTTTTTCCTTTGATGGCCACCTTGAATCTTCTTGGATTCACCCTAGGGCTACCGGTGTGGTTGTTTTCCACTCCAACTGTCCAGAATGCTCTCAATGCTTCTTAACTAAGCTCCTTATATCAAGGGCATAAAAACACTACTTCGCCTTGACCTGTAGTTGCTTCTCCTCATCCTTCTACCTCATACAGTGAATGTTATGACACTAGTAACTGTCAGTTTAAATAGAGTAAAATAAGGAGGAATAGAAAGAACACTCATAAGAAAGGGGGTACCTATCCAACCTCTACAGGTCATGTTGGAGATAAGAACTCAACCTATGCAAGTAAATTTTATCTTCACCACCCAGCCTCTGCAGTTCATGCCGAGGGAACCTGTTTAATATCTGTAGGTCAAGTTGAACCTCCCCATCCAACTTCTACGAGTCATGTTGGATCCATCCACCTTGCCTATGAAGGTCATGCTAGGGGCACACACTTAACTACTGCAAAGCATGTTGATTTTTCCCGTCCAACCTCTTCAAGTCATGTTGGACCCAGTCTCTCAGCCTTTGTAGGTCATGCTGGGGGTAGTCTCTTAGCCTCTATGGTTCATGCTGAGAGAAAACAGTTAGCCACTACGAGTCATGTTGACATTGTTGAAAATACTAACTAGTCAAAACACAAGCCCAAGTTTCCATGTAATCTTTGTGAGGGATACCACCTTACTGATCAATCCCCTTCCATCGTGGAGGTACGAAGAGTGTGGTTTCATGACTATCCTATTTTTGAACATCCTGATGGTTTTCAGTAACCAGTCTCTCTTATTCATTTTGGACCCAATCACCCAGCCTCTAGTGGTCATGTTGGGGAAAACTCTCACCCTCTGTAGGTCATGTTGAGAGAAAAGAGTCATCCACTGCTATTCATGTTGACACCATTGAGAAAAATGGTCGTTCAAGGTGCAAAATTAAGTTCCCTTGTAAGCTATGCAAGGGAGATCATCTTACTCACCAATGTCCTACTATCGCAAAGGTGTGAAGAGTGTGGTACGAGACTCAAGGATTTCCTTCCCCTGAACAACATATAGTTTCTCAACAACCTACTCAACCTTTGGTTGATCCAGTGGTCGAACCTTCCCAGTATTTGGTTCACACAACTCTTCTCTCGGAGAGTGATCCTTATGTGATTGGACCAATGTCATCTTTGGTCAATCCAACTCTCCCTTCAAAGAGTGACTTTCACAAAGCGTTTGAATCGATTCCAATATCGATCAAACCCACTCTTCCTTTGGAGAGTGGATCATTTGCTAGTCACATTTTCTTCACTTTCAGGTCAGAACTTACTGAACAAGGGGGGATTGATTTCTCTTTAGATGAACCCCCACTAAGCTCTCGAATTGCTTCCTTTGATTGGGATATCCTAGTTGAACCATGCCTTCCTTTTGACGCACCTTTATAGATAAAGGACAAAGTTGGCCAGTACACGATTTCTTGTTGTATTGTTGATCAAGGAGATTTAGCTAGTTTCTTCTCTTCTCATTCTTGGCAAGGCATGGGATATCCTAGTGTTGTTTTGATTGCTAGTCAACTAGTGGCATTTGATAGAAGAACTAGTATAGCCTTGGGAATTATTTCTCAAACACCTATTACTTTGGTTGGGAAGACCATCTTAGTTGACTTCATGGTGATAGAAGACCCCTTGGACTTCAATATTCTCCTTGGATGTGATTATTTCTATGCCATGCAAGATGTGGTGTCGACATTCTTTGTGTCATGTACTTTAATCACGATGAAGAAATTGTCACTATCGATCAATTGGATTTTCTTGATCCCTCTAATGACCCAACTAGAGACCAGGTCTTTCCTTTATTGATTCCTAGTGTTTCTATAGCCACTACCCCATCATGGGTGAGTTATGTGGCCTCATACCTGTTGCGTTCAATTGCTACAGAGAAGTAGCCACTGTTTTCATGCTTACCTCCTCAACAATTGGTCCCAACATTTGACTAGGTGAGTCATCCTATACGTACTATGGAGCCTACTCTCCACTTTGTCGATCCATTTGAAATTTTAGACATGTGTCCTATCTCAAATGATATTCTTCCTTCGGATGAAGTCTTCCTAGAGTCTTTGATACAATATGACCTTCTTTTGGATGTTGGTTCAATTGTGACTAAGTATAACCTTGATTTTCTTAGTAATCTTGATATTCCCATGGATCGGTCTTCTTATGTTCGTCTTTTTGAGTTCTTTGACTCTCCCTTCGAACAACAAGTCATTTATCTCGATGAGTTTGATTTTTCTTATGAATTTTTCAACTCCTGTGATACTGAGTTTGTTCCTACAGACTCTATCTCCTTCGCTGATCTTTTCTTTTCTTATGAGGTTGATCTTACTTATTGTGAACTCTCAGGCCTTGGCACTATAGAGTCCTTTTTGGTTGATGTTGAAGGTGGTTGATGATTAGAAGAAGAAGAGGTACATTCTGCTGAAACTATGACTAACGAGGGGAAGGGATACATTGATCATGATAAGGAGGAATATATTAAAATTGCGAAACCTCTCTTTGATGACATAACCAAGAAAATGACCCAACATCTTATGAAAGGATTCGAATTGTTGGCTAGCCAATTTGGAAGCAAAGGAGTAATAGGAGATAGTAGTAGTTCACAATCATAAGAAAATAAGACAATGGGTGGGCATATTTTCTTAAGAACAAGACCCCATAATAGAACCCATGAATTTCAAAGCACACCAAGGCCTCCTATGCCTAAATTTATTATACCCAAAGAAGAGCCTAACATTCAACTTTAACTTTGCTACAATGGAAAAAGAATGGAATAAATTGCATGAAGATTGTAAGAAAATTGTACCTCTTGATCAGTACTTTCTTGCTGCAAACAAACTCAAAAAGAAGGAAGCTAATAGGTCTCTATACCAAAAAAAAGAATTAAATTGTTCCATCGGTAAAGTGCCACTCCCTACTTTTGATGGTTCCTCTCAAATTTCTGGTAACACTTGGGTGCAAAAATTAGATGTGTATTTTCAGCTGAAACCAATGGTGGAAGAAGATGCCTTAAAATAGCCATTTTGCACTTGGAAAGAGATTCCAATGAATGGTGGTTCCATGGATTGAAAACTATGGGTCATGATCAGGTTAAAACATGTGGAAAATTTATTAACAGGGTACTAGAGAGATTTGAATGAAAATATCCATAATTGTCTTTCAAAGAACTAACCCAACTGAAGCAAGTCGGGACCCCTACTGACTCATATGATGGAGTTTCAAAAATTATCAGTCAAGGTCGTTGATGTGTCTATGGGAAGGTTAGTATTTATATTCACTAAAGGTTTATATGAACCCTTAAAAGGTTTTTTCAAATCCCACAATCCCACTACATCAAAATATCCAATGAGCTTGACTAGAGATCTCCAAAATGTGCTTCCTAGAACAATATTTCCTCCTACACCTAACTTTCGGATTTGAAAAGAAACCTTGAAAAAGAGATGCACCTGATAAGAAGCCTGAGAAAAGAGATTCATTTGAAAATAATAAGAATTAATGACTAAACAGGGATGAACTTTGAATAAACAAATTGTGTTTCACATGCTTTCAACCATGGACATCGGGGCATAAATGCACTAAGAGACAAGCTCGATACATAGAAGTATTTTCTGATAAAGATGAGCATGAAGGGGGTATGGATCAAGACGAACATAATTCATATAAAGAGGAGGAATATGAGAAAACAACTGAATAAGAAATACAAGAATAAAATCAACCTTCACTTGACAAAGCAAGAATGGCAGTACTTTCAGCAGTGCCTCGCTATCACACTATTCGACGCAAGGGTGTGGTACTAGGACAACGAGCTTCAGTTTTGGTAGATGGAGGAGCCACACATAAATTCCATGATGTATATATGGTGGAGAAAAGGAATATACCTATTTAACCATTCGGTGGATTCATAGTTTTCATTCCTGGTCACAAAACAATGAAGTGCAAAACATGGGTTCCAAAGCTGCAAATCACCGTAGGTAACTATACTTTTATTGATAGTTTTTATGTAGTTCATGTTGATGATACTAATGTGGTTTTGGGAGTGCAATGGTTGTATTATATAGGGAAGGATACAGTAGATTATCAAATTCCTAAAATGAAATTTCAAGATTCGAAAGGTGCACTAAGGGTTGTAAGAGGGCATCACACTTACCCAAATCAAGTAGTGAATTGCAATAGTATGAGATCTATATTGAGGCATGGGGACATAGAATGGGCTATTGAAGGTCATATCACATGTCCCAAGCCAAACATAAAGGTTTTTTAACACCTAAATGATATGGAGAAACTATTGCAAAAGTATGAAAAAGGTTTTAGTGATCTTCCACATGGTCATCTACTTACTTGGATGTACAAGCACTTTCATGATTCTTTGATGAGGTACCTTACTAATGTACATTTGTATGGTGTTTTTATGTACTCTCATGATCTATATTTTGTACTCATGATGTTTGGAAGGGTGCAATACCAGCGATGGGATCCTGAAATTGCTTTCTTTCATCTCACTTGGAGTAGCAACTTGGTTGTTGGTTTGAGAAAGAAAACCAACCTTCAATTATTTGAGTTCATCTTTGCAGAGTAGTGTTCCAATTTCCTATATGGGATACCTTTTCAGAGATGGATTCAATTTTCACCTGCTTTTTTTTCATGGCATTTCATCATAGACATTTCACACCATGCATGTATCAGGATCATATCAGACCCTGGGACCATTTTTGGTCTCATTGGTTTCAATTGTGGGGGCAACAAGCAACAAAGGAGACTTAGTCACCACTTCAGAAGATGATTGTAATAAGAGTAGTGCATCAGAAACCATGGTATTTCCTCTCTCAAATTTCTTGGAATCTTAAGAAGATCAAAGTTTGGTAACTCAGCACCAACTTTAAAGAAATATAACAAAAGCAAAAAGGGGTGAAAGTTCAGAAAATGTTTCCAAAATATGGAGGTAAATATTATTTGCACAAATTTGGTTTTTATGGATTTGATTAATCCTTTTGGTGTTAGTGGTGATGTTACAGGATATATCAATATGAATAATCCACACCTCTTTACTTTTGGGAACACAAAATTGCAGAGCATGAGTTCCACTACTCAAGTTCCAGCTAAAGAAAATCAATGAGCAAAACCATAAAAGAGCACTTAGTGCAAAGGAAAGAGTACCAAATGAGGATGCCACTTGGGAATATGAAAAAATATTGCAGCATAAAAATATGGAATTGCTTGAGGAAAAGAAATCTTGGGTGGGGAGGACTATAATGTCCCCATTCAAATAATTGCATAGCAAGATAATTCCATCAATCCTACTAGTTCCCTAGGTTGGATGGATACATTTGGAATTTTAATAAGGGAGCTAATAAATGATGTTCAAACATTAGAATGGAATACATATTTAATAATGGATCTTATTAATAAATACATGATAAAATTGAAGTGGCAATGGATCATGGAGATACATGGAGATTATGGGGCCCACACAAGCTAGGATTTCTGTGCCACATGGAATCCACCTCTTGCAATTTTGAATCCATGGGAAGCCTAATGTTATTGGATGATTTAGAAGGATAATACACTTGGAAATATGCCTCATAGGTCTAATTGGGAAGGAAATGTAACTTCCATGGGAGAGGAAGAGTCGAATGGGAGTTTCTTGGACACTTGGTCTAGATTCCCTAACATCTATGACATCTATGACACCAATGATGAATATGCTATGAAATTTATGACATATTACAGATCTGAGGGCTGACATATGACCATTCTGACATCAGGTCAAAATAGGGCATCTAAGAGGGCGCTCATGTGATTTGGGGAAGCTCAATGGGTTCCCAGTCAAATTGGGGGAAAATGGAAGGCTAGAAAAGGGAGGACACATGCAAAATCTTGAGCACAAACCCAAATTCTAATTGGCTTGAGTTTGTGGATGGATTGGTAACCTTAGAAGGATAATTATGTTTATAAAATATAGGAATGAACCAAGATAAGATATTTTGATCATTTGTGAATTGAGAGAGCTAGTGGATGATTAGTTTCTTGCCTTTACAAATTTCGAGGGTGAAATATTTCCATCCAACTTGGTTTTTGGAGAGTCCACTCAGGTGTTTCATGGAGATTTAATGGATTTGTATTGCAGGTGTAAGATACAAATAATCTCATGGTTCCTTATAGTGCAGCACTTTCTCTCAACCATTTCCAGTTTTTGTTGCATATTTTTGCTCATGGAGGGATTGCGCTTTGGGTGAGCTATTGATCTCTTTGGGGAAAATTTTAATGCCCCATTATTTTATTTTCTGATGTAAATTATCTTTATTTCAAGTTTAGAATATTATCAAGTCAATCCACCAAAATATTTCAGGTAAAATTGTTAAGCAATGAATAAATAGTGTCATTTCCCCACTATCTTGTTGTGAACCATTGTAATGCTGATAATTTCAAATTGGCAGAGATTTTCATTTTCCATTTTTTATTTTAATAATATAAATATTATATTTTCTTCATTCTCAAAAAGTATCGATTTGAAATATCAAAGGGTTGTATGTGAAAGTGACTATTAATGAGCGAACAATGATCGTTTCCCCAATATATTGATGTATTCCATGATAATGCTGATCATTTCGAATGGAAGAATGTATATATGATATATTTATGATGAGTTGACTTTAATTTATGAGTATTAAAATTTTCATGTTCATCACTTAAGCATTTGAGTTCATTTTACTCAGTTTAATTGCATTTGGAGAAGATTTGGTGCCATTTCCCCAAGGGTCAAATTAGTGATTTTGTAGTTGTTTTAGAGAGGGTCATAAAAGCTTGAATAAACTGAATAATGATTCATATGAGACCTTAAAATTTACCTTAAATATACTACTTTTCTATTCATAAATTCGAGTGGGTTTGAGACCATTTGAGAAGCCATTTCCAGCATTTACCGAGGGGGAATTGCTAGTAAAGACTCCTACTTTGGTCAGAATATTAAATGAGTTTGAAGAAGTAATTGGAGGGTCATAAATAATCCTTGAAAATTGTATTCAATTATTAATATCATTCATACACCTTCTCAGAATATTTGGGAGCATTTGGGTCAATTTGGAGACCTAGACATCAAAACTAGTCAACGGTCGAAATTGGGGAAAAAGTGAAAAATTACTGATTGTAATTACATTTTAAAAAAGGGAAATTCAAACTTCCCTCCTTAATTAAACTTGTCCAGAACATAGATTAGGATGATAGGTGTTAGGTGTTAGGTTACAACTAACAAACTTACTCTAGTAGTTAAATAAGATTATCTGAAGGTCACTGCTACTAGATACCAAAATACATTCAAAATTTTACTGTCAATTGGTCTAGAATCACTGCCAATTTGGAATTTAAAACTAGTCAAATATATGCATATAACTCAAATATAAATATCTATACTAATATTTGGTTTTATTTTAGACTCAGTTTCCTAATTTGGTTTGATCTATCCTTGATTTTAGAATAGTTTTCTTGCTGATTTGGTTATTAAAAGAGACAGTTCTGAGTACAGCCAGGATTTGGATTATCTGGGTGTCCCATTTAGGTGTTATAGATGGCATATGTATGGTCATTTGATGAATGATTGTTTGCTACCCTTCAACAAGAATTCTTCTTCTGGTTCTGTCCACAAGATTTGGTGGGTTAAAAATTGTGGGTCTAATTTGGGAGCTAAGGAGGGTTTGGCTTTTGAAGATGTTTCGAAGGATTTGATTCACAAGCCCGTAGAGGAGCAAGTAATAGGTTCTCAACCTTCCTTATCAGCTCTTAAACCTCTGTGCATTACCTCACTGTCTGAAGGATTAGGGTGGAATAAGATTGATAAGGAATCTGCGTCAGTTTCTTAATATGATTCTGTTCAAAATGAAGCTTTACGGGATCTTGGGTTTGTTTCTCCTCCTAAGGTTTTCCCTGTTGTGAGTAAGGTTTGTTTTCTTTGTTCCTTTTTGAAACTTATTGATGGAGGGTTTGGATCAGATCGTGATCCTTTTGAGGTTCATCTCCTAGTTAAGGGTAGGGTTGGAGTTCTGGTAAATGCTAATCAGGATGTGAAGTTTGGTTCCAGGGCACTTAGAGCTATGAATGCCTCCATTGAGTTCCCCTTATGATCCTTATGACCTTAAATTGTAGGGGTTTGGCTAGTCTACCTGAAAAACTAGCTGTTAAAATATTGATTGATGAACAGTCTTTAGATGTAATTTTTCTGCAAGAAACTGTGCATGATGGTTATATTTTGGTAAAGGAAATGGAATTGTTGTTAAAAGGTTGGCAGTTTGTTTCTGTGGATGCTAAGGGTAGATCTGGGGGACTTCTTTTGGGGTGGATGACTCATAATTTCCTTTTTCTGAATGCCTGGGCTATGATCTCTGGTCTTAGTGTTGTTCTGCATTCTATTGAGTTGCAGTTGGATTTATGTTTTATAAATCTTTATGGGACTTATATGAATAGGGAAGCTTTCTGGAATAATCTTTCAGTTATGGATTGTTTCATATGTTCTTATTTAGTATTTGGTGGAGTTCTAAATTTCTTTTTGGGTTTGTTTGAAATATGGGGGTTAAAGCACGAGTGGATGCATTAACCGATTTCTTTATTAACCTTTTGGAAGGTCTTGGGCTTGTAGATAATACCCCTTTGGTTTCCACTCCAACATGGTCTAATCGCAGATTTGGTCCTGAGAAAATTTCCAAAAGGTTGGATCGACTACTTTTATCGGTTGATTTCCTGGAAAGTGGCTTTCTTCTCAAATAGTGGATTGGGTGCGGGAGTGATTCTGATCATCAACCAGTTTATTTACAAATCCCTTCTAATTCTCTTAAGGCTCATTGCCCTTTTAAGTTCAATGAATGTTGGTTAGAAAACAATGAGCTGGTTGATTTATTAAAAGATGCTTGGGTGGTTTAT
Organism: Pseudotsuga menziesii; assembly: GCA_001517045.1. Classification (NCBI taxonomy): domain Eukaryota; kingdom Viridiplantae; phylum Streptophyta; class Pinopsida; order Pinales; family Pinaceae; genus Pseudotsuga; species Pseudotsuga menziesii. Next base: position 90,145 of record LPNX010018324.1, on the reverse strand, counting down.
GATGCTCTGTCTGAGGTATCCCCTGCATCCCAGTTTGTTGTGAACCTTAAAAGAGTTAAATAAATATTCATTGAGTGGTCATTAAAGAAAAAAGCTCAGGATATAAAGGATTTAGTTGACATTGAAAGGGACATGAAGAGGTATTTTGATAGGGTGGTTATTGGTTTTATTTCAAGGGAGGATAAATTATCCTTGATTGAGCTTGAATCTCGTAAGAGATCTATTTTATGTGATCAGGAAAAGGAGGCTCAACAAAAAAGTAGGGATTTATGGTTGATTTGTGGAGATGACAATACCCCATTTTTCCATAAATTTGCTACTCATAGGAAGAATATTAATACTATTTGGAAAGTTAATGATGAATCTGGAAATCTTGTAGAAGGTTCTGAGGCTATTGCAGAGGCTGGGATTCATTATTTTGAGTCTCTGTTTAAGGAATAAGTTGATCTCCATCTTCCTGAGATTGTGCACAGTGCAGGTTTTTTTCCCTCATGTCTGTTTCCGAGGAAGATAATTGTGAGCTTATGAAGCCTGTCACTTTGCAAGATATTAAGCATATCCTTTCCATTAGCAAAAATGACAAGAGTCCGGGGCCTAAAGGAATTCCTGTAGAGGTTTACATATGTCTTTTTGATGTTTTGGGAGAGGATATTCTGAGAGTTATTGAGCTTTCTCAGATAAATGGTAAAATTCCTGTGGTTTTCAACTCAACTTTTCTTGCTCTTATCCCAAAGACTGATCACCCCTTATCCTTTGAGTATTTTCAACCTATCTCTTTGTGTAATTTTGTTTACAAAATTATGGGTAAGATTATTTCCATCCAGATCAGAAATGTTTTGGGTAGGTGCATATCTAGTGAACAGTTGGGGTTTTTTCCTGGTAGGCAGATTCATGAAGCAGTTGGGGTCATTCAGGAAGGTATGCATTCTATGCATTGTAAAAGCTTAAAGGCTGTAATGATAAAAAATGATTTATCTAAAGCTTATGATCGTGTCAGCTGGACCTTTCTTCGGGTCATACTTTCCAAAATGGGTTTTGCTGGGAATTTCATTTCTTGGGTCATGAGTAGCCTTTCCTCTGTATCCTTCTCCCTGCTTATAAATGGAGTAGCTACAACTTTCTTTAAATCTAGTAGGGGTCTTAGAAAAGGCTGTCCCTTGGCACCTTTACTTTTTCTTAGTGGTTGAAGGTCTAGGAAGGGCTATTCTATTTGCTAAAGACTGTGGGACATATCATGGTTTATCTTTTGGTAATGATATTGTATTAACTCATGTTATTTTTGTGGAAGATATAGTTATGGTCAATGACGCTTTTGAACAATCTCTTTCTACTTTATATGAGATTTTAATGCTATTCTATAAGGCATCTAGGATGAAGATTAATGATGAAAAATCTTCTTTATTTTTTTCTTGTTTGGAAGAAACTGAGGTTATTACTTTACACAATATTTCTACATTTCCAGTTGACAGAATTGAAAATGGTATGAAGTACCTTGGGTTTTATCTCAAACCTTGCAGATATCTATTAAAAGATTGGGATTGTCTGATTATTAAGGTAGAGAAAAGGATTAACAATTGGAGCTTTCGCTGGTTATCAAAGGGGGTAAGCTGATACTGATTAAAGCAGTATTAGAGGCCATTTTGGTCTATTGGATGTACTTTTGGATACCGATGGGGATTATTGAAAAAATCTGAAAGCTTTGCTTCAAAATTATTTGGTCTGGTAAATAGAATTATTATGGTGTACCTTGGATATCCTAGAATATTTTGGCTAATCCAAAGTATTTGGGTGGTTGGGAACTGAAAATTCCTGTTGTTTGGCTAAAGCTCTTGCAGCTAAAAATGTTTAGAATATTATTCATGGTAATGGGTTATGGGTTAAGATTGTTGTTCAGAAATATATTCATCCATTGAATATTCTAGAATGGATTAGATCTCTTGTCAAAAAGAAAAAGAATATATCAATTTGCTGGAAAACTGTTCTATGGGATTTTGATATAATTGGTAATAGTACTTCTGTTCATATTGGTTTAGATCCTTGGATAGGATGTAAATGGAGACATGCTTTACCTTCTTCCATGATTGAAAAATTACATTTGGCTGGTTTATATTTTTTATCTGACATTGGACTTCATGGTATGACAACATTGTTGGCTCAACTGTGGATTACTGAAGATTCCATTGGTTTTACTAATCCTCAAGAGATTGATGTGTGGAATGGTTATGTAGCCATTCTTAAGTCTAGTCATTTAAGGATTTCTAATGATGATGATACTCTAGTTTGGAACTTGTCTAAATCTGGTCGGTATTCACCAAAGGAAGGATATACTCAGCTTATGAATAGGGATGTGGATTTATCTGGTGGTGGAAAGTCTTATGGAAGTTGAAATGTCCTCTCAAAACAAAGTTATTTTGTTGGTTTCTCCTTTCTGGTAAAGCTCTGCTCTGGGATGTTCTTATTAAGAAAGATAACGAAGGTCTTGGTAGGTGTTACTTGTGCAAAATGGAATGCGAATCCAATTTTCATATTGGACTAGAGTGCACTTTTACTTAGACTGTTTGGTTAATCATTGAGGACAAGTTGAAACTCAATAATCTTTGGAGTGGAGAAACTATGTCAGCATGTTTGAAAACTTGTGTTTAAATTTGGATGTGGCAAATATTAAACCATTACCTATCATTGTTGTATGGTTCATCTAGAAGGCCAGAAACTTGTCTTGTTTTGAAGATCTTACTTTAACACCAGCACAGGTATCTACTTTCAGTTTGGGAATGATGAAGAATATTCCGCAGAAGGCAGAAGAGTTCTGTGGTTTCAATAAGAACTATCTTTGTGGAAGTTATTGATAAAACCTTTGCATGGGGTTTTTTTGATGGTTCTGCAGTAGTTGATCCAAAAATATGTTGAGCTGGAGGTATGTTGTGTTTATCATATGTACACTTTTTCTCTTTTAAAGCTGGTTTAGGATTGGGTACTAATAATTTTGCAAAATTATGTGCCCTCAAGCTACTTCTCTTTCTGGCTCGAAGGAACTCTTTGGATAAAATTCATATTTTTGGTGATTCTCAGTTAGTAATTAACTGGGCATTTGGTAATTACCGACTATTGAATTTAGAATTAGCCATGATTCTTTAGGATCTTAACAGGATTACTGATGGTTTTGATTATGTGTCGTTCAAACATATCTATCGAGGAAAGAATTTTTTCTGCATATGCTTTGGCTAAACCTGGAGGAAGGATATTGGAAGGATACTGGTCCATTAAGGAATATAATGCAGATGAAGTTGTGGAAACCTTTCAGATCTTCTAAAGATGATTTTGGGGTATAGATCCTTTGGTTTGTTTGTTTTGATGGAAACAACTTTTGTTTGTTTTGATGGAAACAACTTTTGTTTTTATTTTGATGGAAACAACTATTGTTTTTCCTTCTCAGGTTGTTGAAGATGCATAGATATCAGTCTTTGAAACTGATGAACAATTTTCTGTAATGCCGATAAAGTTTGTGAGCAGTTTGTGAAACTGTCTTTTATTTTTTGATATGGCTGTTAATTCCTTGGGATATATGTCTTGGTTTTTTTGAGCTCTTTATGGGGCTTTATCTTGACTGTATCTACTAGCTTTAAGGTTGGGTATATATGTGTTAATGGAATTTTGTGCCATCTGCTGAATGTAAATAAAGTTATTTACGAATTTTTTCCTTGGAAAAAAAAAGTTGTTATCCAATTAATAGTTATAGAGCAGTTCTGCCATCTATGTTAATTGTGTATTCAGGAGTTTTAAAAGAAAATTATGGTGTTATTTCTAAGATTAAAAATTGATTAAAGTCAATATAATTTAATAAATGGGATATAAAATTTATGTTTAATAGTTATTTTGATTTTAGAATGGTATTGATTGGCAAGTATGTTTTTAATAGATTGGAGGAACATTATGGCGGTTTAAATTTTAGAATGGTATGGAGCAGCAAGTATGTTTTTAGTGGTATGTGAGAGGACAATAGATGTTTATAGTTTAAAAATTTAGAGTAAATATGGTTTTAGTAACAAACATACTTTTAGTACATATTGAATGAAGACCAATTATAATGGTGATTAAGAACTATACACCAACATAGATCCATCTTAAATTATATTTATCAAACATAAGGAAAGATTTAATTTCTTGAGTTATAATTTTTTATTTTTATCTTAAATCCATGATATTCCATCCCTCTCTTGCTACATGTATTTATTTTATTTTATTTTATGAGCCCACACTTATTTTTATAATTTTTATTTTTTTATTTTTAATAAAATTACATTAAGTTATAACATCTTTTTCATAGTGAGTTGTAAAGCACCTATAACATCTCGTTCATACTAAATTATAGAACACCTTACTCCTCTAAATACACTAAAAAAGTAAATAACATACCAATAATAAAAACTGATTAAACTTTTTATCTTTGATATTACCACATTATCTAATCCTTTCAACAACAATACATTGCCTTTGAATTTCATCAAAATCAATTTTATGTGTGAGAGTTTGTTAATCTCCAAATTGAAATGAATAAGCACGGTCTATAATGTTGCGTTTGCTAATATTTTATTTCTGAACGTATTTTAAAATTCAAACTTCCACTTTCTTTTAGAAGTTGAGCTCACAAAGCAGTGTATATAATCTGCCTATGACTGTGTGAATAGTTTATTTCTTACTCTTTCAAATTCAATTTTGAGCTTCCGTGAGGTTGTCGCAGCAAGAAAATTGTGAATGGATAGGTTTTATAATATTATATTTGTGGTAAGCAAAGCTGTATCTTTATTGGTTATTTATTTGAAAATAAGAAGGTATGTTGTAATAAAGGTGACTTATTTAAAACTTTTCAGCTTAGCAGTTCTTATGATTCCAAGAGTATAGTGATGGGAAGAGATCCAACTTATCTAAGTTGTGGATTCTCCAAATACCAATTTTTTTTTAATCAATAATAATAGTTTATTTTGTAAAATATTAATAAATATCTTAAGAATATGTTTGTTGGAAGATGAAAATTCACATTCAAATTAATTTATTGAAAGATACTTCACTTCTTAGAGGTATTTTATTTGAGGTTTTGGGGTGTACAAGTATTTATGCTTTTTCTAGATTACATAGTATAAGACAAGTGTAAAGTTATTATAAATTCAAAATAAACAATTATTAAAAATATATATATAATTTAATTGATACATAGATAACTAATAGATAAGACAACTAGTAAATGGTATATAACTCTTAGCTAATATATGTATAACTAGTAGTTTGTGTAAGATAATTTATTTAACTAAAATAATACAAGAACAATAAATAACAACTCTAACTTACTAATCACACTTTTATCAGCCATAAATATTCACCAACTACCAATTATGTGGTAATATATCTGATTAATTGCTAGCCTTATACAAAAAATACTCCACTGGGAAAGATCCAACTTATCCATTTTATATTAATAACATGTTTTCGTATGGTTGGTTGGTATAGCACCTCCTATATATATAATGAACTGCTTTGGCCTATCATAAGGATAAAATAAAATATTAATGCCGAAACTAAATTTTCATAAATTTCAAGATTCTTAAAAATAAATATCCATAGAAATTCTTTACATTCCTGGACGGCATAAAATTTATTTGAGTCGTGAACGACATTTTCATAGGAATTTCGAGATTCTTTAGAAAAATCCATTGTCGTAAATGACTGAATAACGCAGACCTTACCATAGTTGAGAGAGACTTCTCGGTCCTCGCAGTCTACAAATTTGATTGAGCTGCGTTTGATCAATTCACCCAAATCACCAGTTACGTTGATGTAGTCAAGGCATCCTCAGTTTTTTATTTCATCTCATCTGCATCTCCTCTTGTTTTGAAATCTGAATCATGGCAGAAAACGAGCCGCCCCTCACAGTGGGTGAACTAAAAACATGCTCAGTTGATGGGGCTTTTTACCAATCGTTTCTTCTAGACACTAGTACATTAAGAATATAGCAAATGGATAAGGCTCATAAAATAAACATGACATGCCAACTAGCTTCACTCATAAAAAAATGTTTTTTTAGTGATAATAATATGTTGTGTCCCATATATGTGACCTTGAGACCCTCCTTATAACTAAATGTAATGAATTTTAAATTTTTTCTAGACGAGAGATATTAACAAAAACATTGAACTCTATGTTGAAAAGAGACATGGATTTAAAGAGAATTATAGATGACATTGATTATGAATATTGTGTTCAGTGACCAAGTGGACAAACTATTGTTTATAGCAAAATGACCATGACGTAGATACAATAAATCCTTCAATGCATCTTAGCATGATAACTCAACATGTTAACCAATAGTTGTGAAACCTTGATGGTGATGCCAGGGATTCATTTTGGGGCTTTAACAATAATTTTAGAGTCTGTGAACTACATGCATTTAACGTTTTTTAATGCTTATATTCAAGTAGTATCATGCTGTGTTTTCATTAGAATTCAACATGTAGCTTGTTTATGTCATCAATGGTTGATAAGGAATTTCAACATCATTTGATTCCTATCAACAATATATCCAATGTGTATACGATGTAGTACAGAAATGTAGTGAAATGTTTTAAATACTAATAATATTTTTATCATTTGTATATAATTTTTAATTTTAAAAAGCTACAATTATGTGATATGACTTTGGATTTACACTAATTTTTATCTTAATCGTCATGTTCTATTCTGCCCTGGGCTCTAAGCTTTAAATATCTGACCTGAGGATCTATACCATAGGTAGATCGTAGTCCTGAGAATCCAGGTTAAGTGGACACAACTCGTCTAATTTCAACTCATCAACTAAATTGCATGCATCATTGTCATAGTATTCTTTTTGCATTGAACCAATGAGAGCAATGATGCATGCAATTCAGTTGATGAGTTGAACTTAGGCAAGTTGTGCCCACTCGACCTGGATTCTCAAGACTACGATCTACCTACGATATAGATCTTCGGGACAGATATTTAAATCCCAGAGCCTAGGGTAGAATAGAACAAAATAATTCAGATAAACATTAGTGTTACATTCATAGTTTTGTCACATAATTGTAGTTTTTTAAAATTAAAAATTATATACGAAGGAGCAAAGTAAACTTTTAGTATCTTTAGAGAAATGAAAATGTGAGCATGAAAAAAAAATATGACCTCATTTCCTTGGGTTATATCAATATCCATTGTTTACTCTTCAAAATTGTTATTGTGCCACACATTTGTAGTTACTTTTATTAGTAAATTATTGAATGACATTAGAATTTACATCAATAACACGTGACTAATTGTTTTGGTGTTTCATAATGCTAAGAGTGGAGGAAAATAAATAAAAGAAAAGGTGTTATGACGACTGTGAGATCCGAAAAACAAAAAATATGCAAACTAAACATGATACTATTTCTCATTTCGACAAGAATTGAAAATCTTCAATGACATGAATTCAAATGGGGATTCAAAATACAAGGTGTCCAAGCATCTTTTGGAATACTTCATGAAACTTTACATGATGCATATGGAAATACAATGTCAAGATCAAGCTATCAGTTCGATCAAGGTCTCTAAAACCATTGATCAAGCTTTTACACGTATTTTTAAATACATCTATTAAATGTTTATGTGTGGTTAGAGAAAATCTCGATCGAGCTTTCCAAATCTTTAACTAAAAAACATCCTCAAGTGCCCATATTTGTGTGAGCACACGAATATGGACACCCAAAAATTTCTTTAATCAAAGTTTTTAAAATCTCGTATTGTTCATGGGAACAAGGTCTTCAAATTCAAATAAAATCAAACATAGAATATATGATAATAAAATTTAATAAAACATAATTTCGACTAGAAGAATGATATACTTGTGGGTAATAATACATACCTTGAAGAAAAAACAAGGAAAAGCATTACTACTGGCACTTCCTTTAGATTTTATGAATAGATATTAGTCGTAGAGTAATTGGTGTTATAGATGTGATTGATTGGAATCATACATGTGATAAATCACATCTATAACCCAGTTACTCTACAACCCATATCGACAAATGAATATAAACGACCACTTTCTGTCCAACAAACGAAGTGAATTAAATGACGGGTTTGTTGCCTATTTATAGAATATTAAAAATGCTCAATCGAGGTATTTTTTAACCATCCATCGAGCCATTTTTTAATCCTCAATCGAGGGTTTATCAGAGGGTTTATCGTAACCTCGATCAAGCATGTTATAAACCCTTGATCGAGGTTTTAAAACCTCGATCGAGCATGTTATAAACCCTCAATCGAGTGTTGAAACCTTAATCAAGGATTTAATAAAATTCTCAATCGAGGTATGTTTTTTTTGTTTTTGCTAAAATCGCCTTCCCAAAAATTGTAACCCACCTCCATGGATGCACCCGTTAGCGTTGTGTTTCTAAGTTAAGTTATTTTGTTTGATTAATGTTCTATCATGTAAAATCAGTGTTAAGTTATAATTTAAAATTTCAATGATGGGGAGTTTAAGTATCTTTGTTTTTATGAATATTTATTGTTTTTGGGTATGTTAATTTTAGGTTAGCATCATGTTTCTAAGTTGAGTTATTTTGTTTGATTAATGTTATGTCCTGTAAAATCAATGTTAAGTTATATTTTTTGATTAATGTTCTATCCTGTAGACTCAATGGCAATCCCATTTACAAACTCAATCCAATTTACAAACTTAATGGAAATCCAATATACAAACTCAATGGCACGGAATATTTTTCAATAACCCAATTTGTAAACTTAGATGAAGGTCCCTAAACTTGAGAAATATGTGCGCACTTTCGCATGCAGATTAATGCAATTAGATTTTCAATTGCCATCAATTTTTCATATTGATTTATTTGTGTCAAATGTTGGTATAGCTATAAAAGTCTTATAATTTCATGCTAATTTAAAGCTTCTTTGCATAGAGCTACAAAACTAGGGGTAGTCAAGCTAGTTTCTTGATGCAAGAATTCACTTTAACTAGGATATCCTTCACCAACATGTAGTCATATTTTGCATTGAAACTATCTACCTCAAAATTGATACAAGATACAATTCAATGCCGGAAAGGGAGATGTATATTCATGGTACTTCTCAAATTGTTGGATCAACAATACCCATTTGGTTACATTTTGAAAAGAGTGGAGATTTTATTATGTTTAATTGTGATACAAACAACATTAACACTTGATACACTATCAAATACCTATCTAAAACTAATAAAAATGGTTCAATAAATTACATTATATTTACATAAAAAAATATTGTATTGTAAGTATCAAAAGTAACACTTTATTTTCAAAATTGATTTAACATTTCATGATATTTACAAATTTGTGAAAGGCACCACATTAAAGGGTTGTTTATTAAAGGCACCATCATTGAAGGGATGCTTGTTTATTAAAGGAGCCACCATTGATGGAGTGGGAACGGTACAACATTGGGGATTGTGCAAATCATAAGTGGAGTATATATGTTTTTTTAGGTAAACTTTAGATCCATCCTCGTCACATTAATAAAATATATAAATGTTAGATTTAACGAAAATAAAATCCTATAAAATGCCTAATTATTTTTTCTTTATAATATTTTATATTAGCTACACATAATCTTTTTCTTTGATAACATTTTTTATTAACTCCCTGAATCTAGGAATATTTCGATTCAAGCATGTGAATATATTAAGAGCTTGTTTTGATTTAACTAAGTCAAACTTTATTATTTATTATGAGTTGAAATGTATGGGTGTACATTAGTAAAGTTTCAAAAGGCTAGAGTTTTCGTTATGAACCTTTTCGTTTATAATAATTGAATATTAGACCATGAAATAAATAAAATCCTTTTAGGGAGATGCTATAATATGAAAGGGTTAGTTAAGTCTTCTAAATCATTGACAAGCTAGGTGGCCTGCAAGAGTGGCATATGAGAAAAATTAAGACTAAGAGAATATGATTCCTTGGATTTGATGCAATTGTAACAATAGGATTTCCCCAAGTTTGATTGAGAGCTTACAATCCCAAGGGTTGGCCAAAATCTCAGATACATCCACTTAAGAAATTCATGTTGGATGGATATAAGGCTAGAAAAGTGCGAGGATAATTTAAAGTTGACTGGTTAATGTTATAAGAGTAATACATTTTTTTCACTATTAATTATTTTTTATGGGTTAAATTTATGTGTATATGGGAAGAAGTGGTTAAAGATTTCCGTTCATGTTTTGTTAGATGAAGTAGACATTTTTTCTACAACTTAGGTTTGCGATAGTTTATAGTTAAATTTATTGGTAATTAATAAAAAATGAAAACACTACTATGATGTAATACAATAACACTATAAATCAAGACACTAACCATAAAGTTAGTGCCATTAGCTATAAAAAATAATTCAACACATAATTGGTTGACTTGAGAAACATAGTTGGTTGGTTATGGTAGTGTGGTGTTTCCGCACCTAATTGGCTAATTTGAGAAGCATTTTGGTTGCTAAGTATGGTAGTGTGTATTTTACCACGTTTATTTGAATATGGTGCTATTGCTTTTCAATACCCAAATATGGGGTACTTAGTTTATATGACTCAAATTCAAAAAGTTGCAAATTTCAAATATGGGGTTGCTCAGTGTATATGACTCACAAGATCCATGCTCGTGCTCAACTGTAATTTATTGTACAATAACCTATTGTACAACAACCTTTTTCAGTTTCCTTGTCTCTCAAATTGGGTGTTGCTAGTCTGTGGCATGGTGCTTTTGGTATAGTGCTTGAGCGAAGGTGATTAATTGTAAATATAAGAGGTTTCGTTTCCACGGTGCGCAATAAATCCGACTCTTTTTCCTTCAATGGTGATGTTAAAAGCAATGGAGTTCCAGTGCTTTGATCCGATTGCTTCGTATATAGACATGGAGTTTTAATTTTTTTTTTCAAATCTAAACACAAATATATTTGACATCCTTTCAAATCTAAATGTAGGGAATATGGTGCTATTGTCTTCTCATTTCTATCATCAATGTCACACAACTAAAAAAACATGCTACTCCATTAAGCAATGACATGTTATTATGATGCTTTTGTTATTATTAATTAATTTCTTTACATATATATATATATATATATATATGATGTGACAAGTGTCATTTTTTTTACATTTCAAAATAATAAATAATTATTATAACAAGTATATTTGGTTTCCATTAAAATTATATTGCTTTTGAATATGTGTATAAGGTATCCCAACTAGCAAGCTACAATAGATAATGCTTTGAAAGATAACATTAGTTGAATGATAGATGAGTTCTTAATGAAGTTTCATTGAGTTTAAACATTTTGAATCATAGCATGGTGGGAAACTTGGTTGGCATTAGCATTATATAGAGACAATGGACTTTCTCTTTGTTGATCATTTGTCTTGGCATTTCAAAGTCAACATTCTTCAAACCATGGAATAAATTACATTCATGTAAGTTGGAGACTAGCTAAGTAGAGAGGTGCAACTTCAATTTCTTTTTGTTTCGAAGATAATTAATCAATTATTATTTTGTAGTGTGTTAATGAAATTGAGTGGCCATAGACTTAGCATATGAAATACTTAGTCAACATTGATAGGGTGTTCAATGTTGCTCTAGTATGTAGAACTGAAAAGTGTCAAATAACTTATAGCTATGATGCCTTCCTCATTTTTTCAAGTAATAAAAGATTTAAACAATTATTTTCGTCAAAATTATTTATACATTTGTACTAATTTGCTTTGGACAACTTCCATTTTAAAATAACAAATATTAACAATATCTAGGTCACCTAGTGGCTCTTATTACAATAACAATCTGATGTATAAAATTTTGAATTAAAATATTCAAACAATATTGAAAAAATAAAAATAACAAAATAACAAATTATTTAAACACGATCAAACATATAATAAACAATACCTTTTTCACATTAACACTCAATTTGAAAAACTTACACCTACAAACACATATAAATATAACAGTTTCACCATATACAATTACAATCTTTTATATATATATTTTACACATGCCTCAGACTATGTTTAAGTTAAACAGATACAATTAAAGTCTGGTAGAAATCGTACACAGATGACTCTGTAACTTTCAATTATTATAACATGAAACAGTAGAATGCCTAGGATGCAAAAAGCGTCACAGAAGGAGTTCTGAATACCATTTTAACAAGACTAGTAAACTATTCAAAACGTAATTATTGCCACTTACACCGCCGATTCTTTTTGTTGGGGCGTTGCGGTGTTTAAACGGCATATCCCTGATTCTTCTGTTCTCATTCCGACAGTCCCTTTAATTTCCCTGCTATGTAAACTGCTCGCAGCAATTTGGTTTCCTTCATTTCTTGTGACCAGTTCATGTCTTGTGCCCATTTCTTCCGACAGTCCCTTTAATTTCCCTGCTATGTAAACTGCTTGCAGCAATTTGGTTTTTTTCATTTCTTGTGACCAGTTCATGTCTTGTGCCCATTTCTTGCTGATCTCCACCAACGCGGCCCCCACTTTCTCAATGCAAGTAAGAATGATATGTGCTAATGTGCTCTCTAATTCCTTCATCAGTTCACTGAAATCCCCTGAGCTGCAATCCATACTGATGCATATATTGTATAATGTGATCCCTGCCGCTATCTTTTCCCTATCCACTTGAGTGTCGTGCTTATTGTCGTCGACATTTATCTTGGCTTCCTTAACTTCCTTTTCCTTTTCTTCTGCAAGCCTTTTGATTTCTGCACATGCCTTTTCTAATGTTGTAGGAGCTGGAGAACTTTTAGCCTCTTCTATCACAGCGACAGCCTGTTCTTTTGGAGCCGGAGAACTTTTAACATTCTGTGCACTAATAAGTTCCCGTAATGTCATGAATTCTCTATCTGCTGCTTTACTCAGCAAGCTATCGGTTTCATGATCTGACTCCTCAAGCAAATTTATAAGCTCCCAGGCCTCCTTTATGCTGACGATATTGTCCTTATGGCTAGGTGTTCTTCAGATCTTAATAAGCA
>LPNX010018324.1:45448-67457 GCA_001517045.1 Pseudotsuga menziesii | reverse complement strand
ATATATATGATCTTGCAGAATGGAAATTGAAGATATTTTAAATCTCTTACCAGGTAAAAGGCTTGGTATACTGTAAGCCTTCGCGAAATATTGAAGAAGGACCCTTTCCTTCCATAATCGCGATAAACCAGATAGGCCGAGGTCGTAATGGTGACTACTTCACTGATAAAAACCTTCAATAAAACTCAGAAACAAAAAAAGAAGACATCCATTAACTGATTGTGCAAGGAACAAGCGAGACTGTGCAAACATCCATGGATGGTTGAGTTTTCTTCCACAAAAAAAATATATACAAAAAAAACAAATGCATAAATAAAACCCTCAGATAAATTAAAGACACATTAAAACCCTTGGAAAACCCCATGTAGGAGATCACAGCAAGTGGGGGGGTGAGATCCCTCTCGGGCCATAAACACATGTAGTTAAAAATGCTATTGAATGCACCTAGTTGCGCTGTCAACTCAAAAACAGGGAAAAATTTAAAACTTATATCAAATATTTAAGTTTTATGCACTGGCAATATCCCTTGTACCTCCCTTGACATTTATTGCATGCCCAATGTATAACTTTTCAACCACAATGGGTAAGGTTGTGGCTAGGATCGCGACTATGGTGATTATTATCACCATAGTTCAAACTGTTAATCAAAATTTTAAACCAAGAACATGCACTATGCTTCCCACTTACATAATCCTTTAATAAAACTATTGAATATACCCCTTAGCGACTTTTAGTAAGTGGGTGGGTGCAATAACAAAGTGTAGTTAGGACTAAGCCTCTGCTTTTAGGCTTAAGTCCTAAACGACCAAACCTTAAATAAACATAAAGGACTAAGAACATCACCTTGGCAAGTGTGCTATAAGGCCGTCGTCACCTGAATACAACGCCACGAGATGGCTAAACTAGTTTATCAAACATAGAGCTAATGCAAGTTAAATTACACACATAATTACTTGCGATGACAAATATAAGACGTTGCGAACAACATTTACCACTTACGACAACATAAATGAATAATAGAGTTAAATGATTTTTATTATTTTGAATGTTATAGGTGTGTGACATAAAATTTCATCTTTGAACAAACACATTTCTATTATATTCATATTTGAACAAACATAGTCTTTACACCTATTGACATTGATTTGAAAATTTTACAATAAATAAAATGCAGCATTATAAGTTGTTGGCTGCAACAATCTCATGGAAGATCAAGCTTGAATTTAAAAATACAAATTTGAAAATACATGCAGAAATTAACTATCGACAAAGGAAAACACAACGTAGAAAATGATTATTGACTTCAACTTAGAGATTAACAATTTTATAAGGATATATATATATATATATATATATATATATATATATATATATATATATAGAGAGAGAGAGAGAGAGAGAGAGAGAGAGAGAGAGAGAGAGAGAGAGAGAGAGAGGTAATGTATCAATTGTGTTTATTGAATTTAATTTCTTAGTTGTTGTTGAGAATATTAGACTAGCATAGATCCATTTAAAACCAAGATCTATCAAGCACTGAAAGGAATTCAATTTCTTGAGGTGTAATTATTTTTATTCTTATATGTCCAAACAAAATTTACACGCTTTGGGTGCTTGAAGATCCTAGTTTGAGATGGATCTATGCTTTTTTTTTATTTTTACGTTGATAGACATTTTTAATTGAGATTTTGGGTGGACTACAACCTATGCTTTTTCATCTATGAATGAGGATGAGGCAAGTGTAATGTTGAGATTGATTATATGACAGTCGTTCAAAATTTGAAATAAACAATTATAAAAAAGGAATATAAAAAATAATTGGTAGCTAGCTGATGAATGGATAACTGGTAACAATGCATGGATAACTCATAGGTGATGAATGGATAACCAACACCTCATGGAAGATAACTAGAAGACTGTGAGATAAAAAGAAAAAGAATATAAAAAATAATTGATAGTTGATAAATAGATAACAGGAAGAATGCCGGTGACAACATGTAGCTAGGCATCCCGTTTAACTAGAAGAATTTTTTTCCAAATTGTCTTCCATTCCATAACTATTTCTTAACCATTTGATCCCTATCGACTTGATCAAACCACAAACAATGTGGGTGTGCTAGTTTATTTTATGAGCCAACATATATTTTTTTAATGACCTTTTATTTGGTTTTAAATTTTATTTTTATGAGTAGACATGGATTTTTTAATTACTTTTTATTTTGTTTTTTTTAATTTATTTATTTTTAATTACTTTTTATTTTGTTTTATTTTTTATTTTATAATAGAACATTGCTTTTTAAATTTGGTTTTAATTTTTATTAAATTTGGTTTTAATTTTTATTTTATGAGAGGACATGAATTTTGTTAATTACTTTTTAATTTTTTTGTAACATAACTTCAAGTTACTTTATGTGACAATATCCCACACTCAGTTGTAAAGCAAGTGGCTATCCATGCAATAATACGATAATATATATCTATGTTAGATTGCAAGGAAAAAAGTTTAACTAGTTTTTACCATTCCATATCACCTTTGTAAAATTGTATTGAAATTAATTAAATTGATAGACTTTTTTATTTGAGATTTGGGGTGGCCTACCGCCTATTCTTTTTTATCTAGGGAAGAGGATGGAACACGTGTACTATCTAGATTGATTAGATATGGTTCAAATTTTGAAATAAACCGGTACCAATGCATGGATAACTCATAGTTCATGAATGGATAACCAACAACTCATGGCATATAACTAGAAGAATGTGTGATATAAAGAAAAAGAATATAAAAAATAACTTATAGTTGATAAATGGATGACAAGAATGTGAGTGACAACATGTAGGTAGGCATGGATAACTCAGAGTTGAACCCATTTAACTACAAGAATATGAGGAATCGGCAAACAATATTTAGCATGCTGCAGAGGCCGATCGTTGGATCTTGAGTGACTCGAGATCCAACAGTCATCAAACCTGCTACTGCAACATGCTAAATATTGCTTGCCATTTGAATAAGTTTACTTAAGTAGTGATTAAAAAAAATAACAATAATATTTTTTTTAATTATTAAATAGTATTTATTTTATGTTTATTATAATCAATTTAATTTCAACTTTACTTGTGACTATGCTAATTCTAATCTTAAAAATAATACCAATGAATTTTTTTTATGACAAGCACATCCATAATAAATAGACATAAGAGTGCACACCCTGATAATACACAAGTAAATTTTTTATTGACAAGGACATCCATAATAAACCGACATAAGAGCGCAGACCCCTGATAATACACAATTAACATAGAGGCCAGAACTACTATTTGGATAAGCTTTTCATGGTATGCAATTATTTTCTTTTGTGCTCCAGGACTCAGGGCCCAATGCTAGGAGGATTTTTTATAACTCCAAAATATTATCGTGAGATATTACATCGTTCTTCCATGTCCAGCCGAAACAGTTAGATTCGAAACATCAGTCCCAAGGAGACAGATTCTGCATTGTTTGAATTATTTTCAAGTTGAGACATACTTAGTATTGATGGTGGAGGCAAGGATCATCGAATGAATCATGCTTGAGTCAACATTTGAAGAGCAACTATCAGTAGTTGCTTTCTATGCCGGCCTACTTCTTTCCTATGGATGGCTACATTCCACCGGACTGACTACAGCTAAAGTTGTGGGCCTTTAGATACTTTTGTTTGGTAAATTCAAGATATGCATAGAATATACAGAAATCTACATCACAAATAAAATATGTTATTATTTACAACCAGCAAGATCTGATGCTAGGATGAATTTTGTGTTAAAATTTGTATAAACATGAGATCAAATTCAACAATTTTGATTGCATATAAATCGAATGGTATAAGAATCAGACTATTCCTTTTATAAGGATAGGTTGATGGGATGAAGTTTGTCCTATACTAAGGACACAGCTACCATAGACATAACTAGAATTTTCTGTTCTATGATGAACTTTGTAATATACCAAGCAGGCCATTATCATAACTAAACTAAATACAATATTTGTTATTCATAACTTGGCAATGTTAAGTCTCCTAGTATTGAATATTAAAAGAGTTAGTAAGGTGGAGAGAAGCGCTCTAATAGAAACCAACACATATTTACCGATGAAAATAGCGGATAAGACGATCTGAAACTACAGAATTTTTTAAATATATTTTCATATGAATACATAAATATTTCAAAATCTACCATATAAAGACAATAGTTTTTAAAAAAATGAGAAAATCCAAAATTTCAAAGCTTACTCTGAAAGGCTTCTGTCTCTAATGCCGAGGGCCATGGTGCAAATCCATTAAAACTCTTCAAATAACTGTAAATTATTGTGTTTCTTTTTACTGCATCATGATTGTAAATAACATTTCTTAATATCAATATATTTTTCATGGGCAGTTCGGCAATTAGATCTCTAATGGCTTGGAATAACCCCATTTTTTTAATTATTATAATATTTTAATTTTAAGTATGTTTTATTATTTTATTTATTTATTGGATTGAAAAACATGCATAGAACTTAAACTCATGTAACATGAATTTGAAATTAAACTTTGTAAAGTCAAAAAGCCATGTCTTAGGTATTTTAAAACTCAATATCTATATTGAACACTTAGGCATTTTAAGCCATGTGTCTTTATTATTGTACATTCATCTATTTAATATTATAATTATTATGACATTTTAATATTAAATATCACTATTGGAAAAAAAAAACTTGTGTAGATTTTACTCGTTTTTACATGACATAGATTTGAATGGGAAATTTAATTTTGTGAACTGAAAAAAGTTATTTCTTACATGGTAAGACATGGTTTGGCATTAGATATTCTTAGCAAGTATTATAAAACCTAATATCTATATTGAACACTTAGTTCTATATGTATCTTAATGTGTATTCATCTATTTAATAATGTAACATATTGAATCATTTTTTTTAAGTATGAGGAGGATTTTAAAACTTATGTGTAATATATTAAAGTTAAATAAATTGTTATTATTTTTTTGAATATTTTATTTTTAAATATTTTTTACAAGAAGTTAAAAATAAATGTAATAGATTATTCTTTTATTAATGAAAATATTGGAGGGAATCAGAACTTAAATAGTTGTTGAAAGAGGGTTTGCTGACCCACAAGAGGAAAAGACAACTGTGTGAAGCTGCTGAGTGAGAACTCAAGATGTAGGAGGCATCTTCCCCAAACTGAGATCACAACTCCTTGTGGAGTGCTAAAGAGCAGGAGGCTCACAAATGACCAAGTCCTAGGACAAATACTATATAATAGTTGTCCATTTAGCAAGCAAGAGGCTAGCAATGGATTGAGAACTCATCTGTTAATGCAAGAGATGGCGCATTAAGTGGATTTTTCTATTGTGGTTCAACAAACAGGTTCGGGAGTTTTGGAGCAAGTGAGACTTGGGTGCTTTAGGAGTTGGTTGGGAGTAACGACTATTTCATTTTTGTTTTCCTGACAGTTAGAGTAGAATCTCAAGCTAACTACATTATATTTTTCATCACAATCATCCATGTTCTAACTATTTCAATTTGGAATCTTCAACAATACATAAATCCTATAAATATACAAAAATAGCATTCATTGATTGGTTATGAAGAAAAATAGTTATTCTCTCTCTCTCTCTCTATATATATGGAAATTGAAATTAGGTGTATGTTTATATAAATTTATTTTACAATCTAACCAAATCCTTTCATAATTATTTTTTTATATTTAGATTTTTAAGTCAACATAGTGTGACAAATGTGACACATCTCATGTTTGTAAAAAGGCCTTTGGGCACAATAACCATAATTTAATAGTAATAAAACTTAAAATAAATTGTTTAGTAATTCATCTAATCTTAAATTTTGTTGTTTGGTTTTAATTAATGTTAAAATATTTTTTAGTCATGATCAAAATTTTAATCAATTATAAATATATAATCATTTTGAAATATCATAAAAATTAATAATTCTAAATTGTATTGAATGTATAAAATAATAGTTCATGTTTATGCGAATTATAACTAATATAATTAAAATATATTTAAGATAGGATTAATAAGAATATATGCGCCCGTGGGAGGCACAACAAGTTGTAAAGTTGAAATGTTGTAAATGGTTGTAAATGGAAGGTCTTGAGTTCAAATCCCCCCAAGATTTCACGTGCATTATGGTTTGGGCCATGTCGATGCACCTAGGGGTATAGTGGTAGCAAGTACCAGTTGTGAATTCCTCTCGTAAAAAAAAAAAGAAAAAAGAATATATACGAATTTTGTTAAATGTTTTTTTATAGAAAGAAAAAATATAATATTTATATTAAAATTAAGATTACATTATTCATATGCATTCATCTTTAATGCTTTCGTATGGACACCTGTGTCAGTTTTTAGTACTCGACGTACGTTTCGGACTGCTCAACAGAGTCCATCATCGAGAGGAAGTTTGAGACGGTCAAAGGAAACATTTTCTTTAAAAGAGTAATGGCAGATTGTTGGTTAACCAAAGAGTTCAAGAGCCTATACAATAATCTCCCTATCTCTTAATTTCCAGATGAGAGGTTTCCAAATCTCACTAATAACCAGACCATCGTCTCTATTAAAATTTTTAGGGTGCTTTTCAATTTCCACCACCTCTCGAATGCATCTCTAGGTATATTGATCTTCGGTGGTTATGACTTTGGCATGTTCAATGCAAATATAATGGTTGTTCTTGATGGAGTGCCCTGTCATCGTAGAGTTTTTTGTTTTGTTATGCATTATGTCTGAACAATGCTCTTTTAATCTCACCTTTATGGAACGACCGGTCTCACCAATGTATAGTCTTCCACAAGAACATGTAATAGAGTATACACCATTTTTTAACTTTGAATCCACCAGTTCTTTAGTCTTATCAAGTAAGTTTTTCAATGAATTCGGAGGAGAGAAGATAGTCCTAATATGTTTTTTCTTTAGTACCATAGATATCATGTACGGTAGTTCCTTGAATGTATGGAAGGAATGTCACCCCTTTACTTTCATCCTTCTTGGCAAGGTTTCGAATCTTCTTTCCAATGCTTTCTTGAAGGCTCAATTTATGTCTCCAATGTTGTAACCATTATCTTGAAGAACCTCACAGAGATAATTCAATTCTTTATCCAGATGTTCATTATCCACAATTCCCACCTCTCTAGTGGCCAGGGTTTTAAGGATACCAACTTTTTGAGAAGGTACATGGTGCAAACTTGCATGAATATATTTGTTAGTGTGTGTCTTCTTCTGGTATACCTGGCGGGAAAGAGAACCATCGTTATTTCTCGTGATGAGCACATCAATAAAGGGAAGCAAATTATTTTCTTTAGTCTTCATTGTGAATTTGATATGATCTGATTGGCTATTGAGGTGGTTTAAGAATTGATCTAGGTTTTCCCTCCCATGCTACGAGATGACATTAGTGTTGTTTACAAATATTCTCCAGTTCCATGGTTTTAAGGGGAAGGAGTCAATGGATTTCTTTTCAAAGTGTTCCATGTAAATATTGGCCACTACTGGTGACAAAGGAGAACCCATCACCACACCATCAGTTTGTTCATAGAATTTATCATGAAAAGTAAAGTAGGTATATTTTAAGCAGATTCTAACCAGGTTCATTGTTTCATCATTAGTGATATTACTTATAATCTTGATGGCTTCTTCAACAAGAACCTTGGTGTAAACCGAAACCACATCAAAAGTAACCATTATTTCATTCTCATCTACCTAAATAACTTTAATTTCCTTGACGAAATGGGAAGAGTCTTTAATGTAAGAGAAAGTATGTCCTGCCAATGGCTTGAGAGTTGTTTTTAGGAATTTCTCTAGTTGATAGGTCGAAGATCCAGCAGTATTCACGATTGGTATTAATGGATCTCCCTCTTTATGAATTTTGGACAGTCCATAAATACATGGGATGATCGTATTTCTGGGAATAATCTTTTTCTTCACAACTTTATCCCATGACGACGCTTGTATAGCCCTCATCATCTACCATATTATCTTGGCGCTGGGGTATTTATTCAACTTTCTGTAGCATCCCCCATTCATTAAATGATTGTGCATCTTATCTTAGTAATCATGGGTGTCCATTATAACAGTTGCATTGCCTTTATCAAATTTCATGATGTGCATATCTCTGTTTTATTTTAAATTTTCCAATGCGTTGATCTCCATACTGCTAAGGTTCGGCTTCAACGGTTTTTTCCTTGATAGAATCCGAACGCAATCCTGGCATGCTTCGCCTACTTCCTCTTCTGGTAATTTTGAGGCCACCTCTTCTATCGCATATATTATTCTCTCCCTTGGGATATTATTTGGGGAAATAGAAAATTTCAACCCTTTTTTCAACACGATGATCTCTTCCTTATTCAAAGTATAGCCTGAAAGGTTTATGACATCATTTTCCTCTGTATCATCCTATGTCTCCTCCAATATCCTATTCTTGTTTAGCCTTTGATTATATAACCTGTTAAACTTCTTACTCTGTGTGGATTTTTTTTTGGCTAGAGTTTCCTCCACCAAGTATACCGGAAGAAGACACACACTGACAAATATCATCATGCAAGTTTTCACCACGTACCTTCTCAAAAACTTGGTATCCTTAAAACCCTGGCCGCTAGAGTGGTGTGAATTGCAGATAATGAACATATGGATAAAGAATTGAATTATCTCTGCAAGGTTCTTCAAGATAATGGTTACAACATTGGAGACATAAATCAAGCCTTCAAGAAAGCATTGGAAAATAAGATTTAGAACCCGGTCAAGAAGGATGAAAGTAAAGGGGCGATATTCCTGCCATACATTCAATGAACTACGGATAGGATATCTAGGGTACTAAAGAAAAAACATATTAGGACTATCTTCTCTCCTCTGAATTCATTGAAAAACTTACTTGAAAAGACTAAATACCTAGTGGATTCAAAGTTAAAAAAGGGGGTCTACTTTATTCCATGTTCTTGTGGAAGACTATACATTAGTGAGACCGGACATTCCATAAAGGTGAGATTAAAAGAGCATTGTTCGAACATAATGCATAACAGAACAAAATGCTCTACGGTGGCAGAAAACTCCATCAAGAACAACCATTATATTTGCATTGAACAAGCCAAAGTCATAGCCACTGAAGATCATTACACTTAGAGACACATTCGAGAGGCGGTGGAAATTGAAAAGCACCTGTTATGGAGAGAAACTTCCTATGGCATGGAGTGTACCACAACAAACTAAATGAAACCAGAAATCAATCCTTTCCAATATGCAAGAGCAATAAAGAAATATAACACTGATGGATATAATCATACCTTATTACAGACGGTTGATGTACATCCCCATTGAGTTTTTCAAACATGCTTGCATTCATAATTCACTCTCAACAACAACAAACAAGACAAGCTTGCTATATATCAAGTGTTAGGCCTACTCCAGCATATATAATCAGTCATGTATAAGCAAGTAAATACATCCATGGATACAATATTCATATTTATGCACATGTATTGGACAAGAAATGGATATCTCTATTAATAAAAACAGAGATACTATATTGACAACCTCTTTCGGCACTTATTCGAACCCGAGAAATTGAGTCCTCCACCACTTCAATCCTCGATCTCACAATTGCAATCTTACAAAGCAAAAGAAAGTTTTGGAAGAGCATCATTGTATGCTCCAAAGGAACAAAGGGATGTAGACTCAAGCATAAACAAGTGAGACAACAATGGAATATAGTTTCCTTGCTCTCTAATTTCTCCTCCTTTAATGCATATAAGAGGCTCAATATATATCACTACAAATAGGCAATAGAGGGTTGAGTCTGAGCATTCTCAAGGCATATGAAAGGCCAAGAGTCAAGTTATTCAGGACTCTATGAGGAAAACTCCAAAATATTTTGGTGTTATGCACATTTCCTAATGTACGTGGGTTTTGGCTCAAAAGTTGTGTATACACGCGAGTATAGCTATAAACATCGTGTATACACATAAACAGGTGTTTTTTGGGGACTTTCTAGGAACATAAAAGTATAATATGGGAAAAGGGCTTCTAAAGAGTCTGCAGAGGTACATGGAAGGCCATAAAGATGTGATCTATCAAGTGTGGTAAAATCAGCTATAACAGCACCCTAAAAAATTTAATAGAGATGATGCTCTGGTTATTAGTGAGATTTGGAAACCTCTCATCCAGAAATTAAGAGATATAGAGATTATTGGATAGAATCTTGAAATATTTGGTTAACCAAGAGTCTTCCATTACTCTTTTATAGAAGATGTTGCCTCCGACCCTCCCACACTTCCCCCTAATGATGGAGACTGCTAAGCAGTCTGAAACCTATGTTGAGTACTAAAAATTGGCACATGTTTCCGTACCAAAACATTAAATATGAATTTGGTATGTGAAAACAACAACATTAATTACATATGCATTCATGGTGAATTTATGAGCATATCCATTATTGACTTCCATCCAAATACAATCCTTTGAATTACTTCTTTCCAAAAAATATTCCAAAACAAAAAACATTAAGAACTTCTCAAAATCATATTGTTTTCATTCTATGAGTCTTTAAAATATATTGTCTCATCAAAAAAAATAGATACCTCTCACATGGTATAAAATTTGTAAGAGTAAAAAACATATAACTCCTTTTCTTCCATTACAGTCTAAGACTAGAATGGATGATGGAAATATTCAAATCTGATTTATCTCCAT
Organism: Pseudotsuga menziesii; assembly: GCA_001517045.1. Lineage (NCBI taxonomy): Eukaryota > Viridiplantae > Streptophyta > Pinopsida > Pinales > Pinaceae > Pseudotsuga > Pseudotsuga menziesii. The sequence goes on along the minus strand of LPNX010018324.1, from coordinate 56,732 downwards.
CTTTTTCCATTTCATCTGCTCCAGAGTTTCTTTCCCTATATATATATTTAAATTCCACACATTCCAATCTATATTTGAGTTTTTTAATTTCTTTTAATAATGGAATAAATTGTAAGCTATGAATCTTGTTGATTCTTAAGATCCATTTAATGACTATTTGAGAGTCACAAAAAATATTAGTCTTATTAATCTCTTTTTCCATAGATAACCATAAACGAATCCTTAAAGAACTCAATTCTGCATAATTATTTGATCCATAAGAACCGCACTTTTGGGTGCGGTTCTTAAAAAACCGCCCCCAAAAGTCCATTTCTCATGACATTTTTTTTTTTTGGGGGGGGGGGGGGGGTTACAACCACCTCTAAAACTATAAAAAAAAATTTGGGGTTGTTTTAGTAAGACCGGCTCAATACAAAACCATCACTAAAGGGGTTAATTGTTGTAGTGACATAATATGATCCTCAATCATTAGAAAAACATTGATTGAAAGATAGATAATGGCCTTCTTGTTTCCCGTACTGTGCTTGTCCATTTGTTTGGTAATTCTTTGTGGATTCTCCATCACCCTCAATGTCTTCATTGGATATATTTTTATTGGACAATTCCTAAGTGTCATCTATATTTAAATCTAGTAGGTAAGGAATTTGAAAAAGTTAGTGAACATAAGAAACCATAAAAGAAAAATATAATGAAATAATATATTTGAAAACATCAATACAAATACCTTGCTTTATAGGAAATCAATGATAGAAAGTGTTCATAAGTAGTTATCGATATATTTTCTCCATGATATAAATAATATCTATTTGGTGACTTGGTCAGATAACAAAGAACCCTACTTGCTACATATAGTGAAAGAATTGTACCTTGAGAAGAGATCAATTTTGGAACCATGTGATCCCAAAATTCTTGTATATTTTCTTTGGAAAAAACATGGTTTTTTTATACCTTTAATAAAGGTAAATCAATCAATGGAATTTTCTCATCCTTCAAGTCCATGTCCATATGAAGAGTATCATACATTCTTCCCTTCCAATCCAATTCTCTAATACGATATAATAGAGAATCCTTTGAGAAAACCCTATAAATGCCCTTGGTAGGATTATCCTTTACTACTTTTTTTTTTTCTTGCAAAATTGAGTGAATGTTTTGGAAACCATAGATAAATACTACATAATAGATATAAAAACACAAGTACATGTCTCTTCATTTTCTTTTAAGTAGTACAATAAGGAACCAAATATTCTATCAAGGCAATAACACAATTACACATATCAACAATAACAAGCTCACACTTGATTGAAACATGAAAAATTCAATGGTTCTTAGTGTTTCAACCAATAACACTGGTGAAAGTCATCGATAAGAAAATTTTGAACTATCTTTATTAGATTCAATGTGTCACGAACCCAAAAATTACACCATATAAAAAAAATATGGTTTATTTATATTTTAATGTCGTAAACTATTTTCTTAGTCATAAGTTCATTTTTATCTCTCTGTGTGAATAATTATAATTTAATTTCTTGATTGTATGGAGATAGGACTTGTCTTCTGTCCGACATTAACTCCAACTATGACAATTCCATAATCACGACATTACGACAAGGTGATATGTTAATTGTAATATCCTGAATTTTGGACCTAACGCTTATGGACATGAGCCCCATTGATTATGATGTTACTTTGATGTTTATTCTGATATACCTAGTGAAAGACCCCACTGCATATGAACATGATTATTTGTTTGATATATTGGACGTAAGCCAATTGCATATGATTTATATATATGTATGCTTGTGTTGGGCATGGACCCTGAAGCACATGATTGATGATATGTTTTTTGTTGAGTGAGGAGCTCTGGAGCACATGAGTAATTGATGTTTTGTGTTGAGTGAGAATCTTTGGAGCACATGAGTACTTATATTTGTGTTGAGCGAGAAGCTCTGGAGCAGGAGTTTTGAGACATTTGTGTTGAGCATGAATCCCTGGAGCACATGAAAAATATAAATTGGAAGTGTTGGGAATAGGCCCTGGAACCTTCCAAGTTGATGTTGAGATTAAGCTCTGGAACATCAGATCCTTGGCCATTGAATCCCTAGGTGTATCCTACAAATACATCCTAGCAGTAGTGTTGATCGAGGATCTTCGGAATTGCAATAAGTTTGCAACTCCATGTTTCTAGCATTGAGTATGGGCTCTGGATAAGCGCTAGGAGTTACTGAAAAGAACTAATTATGTCGAGTGAAAATGAGTCGAGTAAAATATTGGTCTCATTTGACTTATTTATAAGTGATTAAATGAAATTTAGAATTTCTGTATCTCATCAAGTACTAAATAACTACCATGTTATACGAGGGAATCCAACATGCAAGGATGTTTAGAGTTGCCTAGCCTAGTAGACCTAACCACCTACGTGATGGCCTTATTGAAGAAAGTGTCATAAGTTTAGGGATCATGTTATATGATACCTAAATACAAATGTTAACAAATAATAATATATATACAAGTATATATTTTTATACATGGTATGTATAAAGAGTAAGCATAGTAATAATATTAATAATGTAAGAAAGAAGGAAAGGCTCCATCTATTATTATTATTACTAAAAGATAATTAAATATTATAATACCTACAAAATTCCAAATAGGAACTAGTTAAAAGTTCCTGATTTAAATATTAAAAGTGCCTAAATTAAATAAAATTGTTAAATCAAGAAATCAAATGATTCTTGATTTAACTGCCCTTTTGACTAAAAAGTCTGTCTATAAAGTCCCAAGCCAAACAGAGGCTTGGGGATCTCTTCCATCTTTTTGGATTCATTATTCTTCTTGATTATTCTCAAGAGAGTTCTTGGAGAACATTTTCCTAAGAGGAAAAAGGAGAACTGGTTCATACCTAATATCCTAAACTAGAACAATGTTTAAAATGTTGGCGACTCGACTGGTATGAAATGAACCAGATCTTAGAAAAGAAGTATGATTTCTATGATTTTTCAAAGATTGTTGGTTTTCCTAATCCAGTTCCTAGTAGATATGAATGGGAACGTAGTATTCCCAGATTTCAAGGAGAAGAGTGGGAAGTACCAGCTGAACACTTTCTAGATTTTCATGACTTTATTCATCGGCTTGAAATTGTACATGAGGATGTCCAAATTAAGCTTTTCAGGCATTCATTAGAGGGGATTTCTCTTGACTAGTGCCGGTCTCTTCCAAGTTCTAGTGTTAGCTCTTTGGTAGATTTTAATGATGCTTTTCATGTGTTTTGTAAGAACCAATTTCCAAATGACTTTCTCTATCCCCAGTTTTGTCATGAATTCAATCTTTTGAATAAAGAATTAGACACTCATGAAGAGCATGTTGTTGTACAGAATACTCTTCATTATGATCAAGAGATTAGTGATCCAAACTATGATAACCTTAGTGACGCTTTTGACCTAGTACCAAATGCATCTACTATCTAAGGTTGTCATGAAGATCAGATTTTTCCCTTTGGAAACCTGAAAGATAAGGAGCAGAAAGGTTCAGATCAGCAATTGAGTTTGCATTTTCCACTAACAGAGGTTGAGCAGTCCACATTCAGCATTAACATCAGTGAAGTAAAAGATTAGTAGCATAAAGAGGTATTTCCTATTGGCTTTTATGATCCTATTGCAAACTATTTGGAATCCATGAACAATATAGAAGTCAAAATATTTCTATCAAATGAAAGTTGGCTTTATCATCTATTCAAATCACTTTTCTGTTGGATATATATTCCTTTATTTTTGGGGTCAAGATCAAGGATAAGTTCAATAAATCAGATTCTAACATGGCTTCATTGGAAGGATGATGTGACTTGATAAGAATCCTATACTTATTAGAATTAGGAGTAGGAAAGAGAATAAGCTCTTTATATGAGCAAGTAGACTTTTCCAGTTATTAGTTGTTGAATAAGCAGGACAGGCTACAGGCATGCTATAGGTTTGCAAGGGATCAGTTGTAAAGGAAGCTCTTGAAAGGTGTTCAGAAGAATATTGTACTGTCAACTCCATGCCCAATGGAGCACTAGACTAGGTTTTGTATTTTGTTGTCTAGGAAAGGCATCAGATCTAGGGTTCTTGGAACCTCACAGGGAGGATTGCATCCCCGAGTAGGAGCCAGATGTTATATCCTCAAATAAATTGGTGAAATTTATTTTATTAAGTGATAGAAAGTCATTAAGATGAAGTATTATTTAATTTTTTAAGAGTCTTTTAGAGGATATTTACTGCAAAAATGGCGTTTTTACTATTCTAAGTCATCATTTGCAAATGATGATTTTGAACGACTGGAGAATCATTTTTCAAATAGAGAGGTGGGTTTTGTTTCTAACATGTCAAAGAAAAATAACCTCTCTCATTTTTCCTAAAGGTGTCACATATTTGGAGAATTGAATCCATATCTGAGCCCTAAATTTCAAATCTCAGAATTCCCCTGTTTGACACATGTTTTTGAAATACAGATGTCGGGAAAATAAAAATGAATCTCACATAACTGAGAGAGGTTTTTTCTAATAATAAACCAATATACAAAAACCTCTCTTAGGTTTCCAAAATATGTGTTTATGTGATAGATATAGGTAAATCTTGGAGAAGCATATTTCCATAAATTTCTGCATTTTCTAGCCACCTCACAAATTCAGATTTGAGATAGGAAAAGAGGTTATCAGATCCATATTTTGAGGATAATGAAACTTATTTATAAATATTATTTAATCTCAATGAAGAATCATTGTATGGGGGAATAATTCATTCTTGGGACTGAAGGTTCGATTTTGGATACACTACTATGTTGTAAATTGTGAAGGACTGTCTTTTTAATATATCGAGATACAAGCTTCTTTCATTGTTGTTATCAAACTTATCTTTTTCATACCTATTCTATGCTTATGAGTTGAATTATATTATTTATCTGTGTTTACATAATCCATTGATGAATTTCATCATACCTACTGATTTGTAAGCAAGGATCATAAGTACTCATTACTAGTTTTATTAACCCATCATATGTATTGTTTTATATGTGTATGTTCTGGTTGATAGAGTTAGCTTCTTCATTCATCTTGATAAAATTAACTATCTGATTATAGCTTTTGAAAGCCTTGTAACCCTTGATATACCTAGATTGTCTTGAGTAAGGAATTCAGTGAGTTAGTCATTCCATCTTGATCCAATTATCCACCCATCATTGAAAATAAGATTAAGTTACCAGGCTCTTTCAAATGCAACCTAGAAGGACTCTTGGAGTGCTAACAGAATCCATATAAAAACTTAAACAGGAATAATCCACACAGAGTTAAACCAATGCCAATGAATAAGAAACATACCCACGATTTGACAGTATGTAAATGTTGTATATAAACACACACACAGAGTATAAATGTTGTACATACTCCCTTTATAAACCAAAGTAAGAATTTACACAGTCGTATAACCGAGGTCTTGCACCATTGCAAGCAATGGTGCTTCCGCCTTTACCAAAACATAAATACATATTCAAAATACGCAGAGCTTGTCAAGTTCACCAAGCCACATTACTACATAGAGTCTCCTCTTGCAAAAACCTGAATACATTAGTCCCAGCCCGAGAGGACTAAACCCCAACAAAACCCCAATTTGTTAAACGCATCCCTGATGCATTACATTTCATTTTACAGAAATTCCCTTTTCCAAAATGCAGCCATTAAAACCAGAGCCAAACATTCAAACCCACGATGAGTTTTAACTCTGTCACAACAACCATGCGAGAGACGGACAAGTTTTAAACTTTGTACATCAGGGATTACCCGAAATAGGTATGGTGTTGACCTTAGAGTGACCCAAAACCCATGAACCATGTTGTTTCAATCCTTGCAACCTACAAACAAGCAATCCATGATGAGGAGTACACTTGAACACCAAACTAAACAACAAAAGAATGTTGATAAACTAGTATGGAGGACGTACCTTCCATTACAGCCAACCTCCAAGGCTTTGCGCTACCACAAAGACCAGAGGTAGAGCTCAAGCAGCCATGTTGTAAATGACCCAAACTATCGTGGTAGTCCAAGCCCTAAGCTTAAGACCCATGTATCCCAAGGTGCATCAATGTCTCCACCCTGGCCCCCATTAACACAAATCAAAACCCATAGCATATAGTTTATGCAACCCTTTAACAAAGAGCCATGTTTAATCAACATGCCATGCAATATGTGCATCAAATACATAGGGTTTATCCATAATCCATGGCATATGAAATATTCCATGGAGGGCTATTGTAAAGGTTTTAATTATTACACCATCACCATGTTTTAATTATTGCAAAAACCAAATACATTAGTCCTGGCCGAACACACTAAACCCCAGCAAAACCCCAAGGAATTAAATACATCCCTCATGCCGTACATTTCATTTTACAGATGGTCCCTTTTCCAAATGAAAATATTAAAACCAGAGCCAAACATTCAAACCCACGATGAGTTTTAACTCTATCACAACAACCACGCGAGAGAGGGACAAGTTTTAAACTTGTACAACAGGGCTTACCCATAATGGGTATGGTGTTGAACTCAAAGCGACCCATGACCCACATTGCTTCAAGCCCTGCAACCTACAAACAAACAAGCCACGATGAGGAGTACGCTTGAACATCGAACTGAACAACAAAACAACGCTGATAAACTAGTATGAAGGATGTACCTTCCATTATAGCCAACCTCCAAAACTTCACCACCACACAAACCAGAGGCAGAGCTCACGTAGCCATGCTGCAAATGACCCAAACCATCATGGTAGTCCAAGCCCTAAGCTTGAGACCCACGCATCACCAGGTGCATTAATGTCGCCACCCTTGCCCCCATTAACACAAATCAAAACCCATAGAATATAGTTTATGCAACACTTTAACAAAGAGCCATGTTTAATCAATGTGCCATGCAATATGTGCATCGAATACATAGGGTTTATCCATAGTCCATGGCATATGAAATATGCCATGGAGGTCTATTGTAAAGGTTTTAATTATTACACCAGGACCATATTAAAACATGAGCCAAGGTATAAAATGTTAACACCACATAAAATATGTATCGTGTAAATGATAAATATAGCAAGAATTAAATCACTATTGTAAAATCCATAAAAACAATAATAGTAACTCACACAACATAGGATAGTGAAGTATTGAGCCTTGCATAAATATCAATTAATAGCCGTAATAATAGTCACTAGGATAGGAATATAAGTTTGTCATTGTCCAAGATGAGCACTAGTGACGAATGGGCAGTATGCCTTGTTTAGCTTTTATAAGCAATTTCCATCGTCAAGTACACCTGCACACGACAAGGAAAGAAATGCGTTAGTTCAGTAAGAACTAAGTAACACCTGAAGTGACAAGTAGAAAATAGTTTCCTCTCAGTTGTTTACAAGGAAAACAATTCTTGCCACTCCAACCCTTTTTCAATAACAAGTTAAGTCAGAATTGTTTATACAACAGTAATTGAACTTTATGAACATTGAATAAGTAATCAAAATAACTAACATACATATAATTGTGTAACCATAAATCAATATAGTAAGAAACATCACAACAACATAAGTATTAAATTAATAACCACATCGGGAAATATGAAAGCAGGACATAAGAGCAGGTTACAACAATACAACACAATAAACAAAGTACAACACATTCCGCATAGCTTAGATAATGTCCAGCACAGGTAGTATTTTTTTTAAGTGAGAAAGATCTATTCTATTACTGAAAATAGATAAAAATATTTACAAGCACTACTCCCAAGAAGATGGAGACAGATCAATGTCTACTAACCAAATCCAAACAAAGAGATGAAAAATAGAAGACGGTGGAAAGCCTTGAGAGCATGAGAGCCACCCAGCATTAGAGCTTGGGCACTCAATCATGGATATAAAAAAGATCATGACAAAATGTACATCAAAAGAGAATAACTAGAAGCAAAGGAGTGTGACCTCCTAGAACCTCCAAGAATATTCTACCTCATCCTGTGCATCAGTTGCACCATGTCCGTGTCCTTTACCTTCACCCGCTTGACTGGAATTCACCATGGCCACATCCTCACCTTTCGGAACGTGCTGAAAAGGAGGTCCCGAGAGACGTACCAGGTTGTTCATGTGGTCAAGATCTCTCTCAGCTTCTTCCTTGAATTTTCCCACCGTGATGCGGATGAGCTCTGCATAGATTTCCCTCTAATCCATGGAGCGGGACAGAATGAACTTAAGGTGCCAGTAGTGAGACATAACTACACCCTCTCCCAGCCGCACTTTGAATTCGCCATATATTTCTTCCTCCATAACCACAATAGATTGGAGAATGTGTGCAGGTGTCTCCTTGTTGAATAAATGCTCCCACTGATCTTCATCCCCCAATGCTGGGTCTGCCATTGCCCTGCGAGGAAGGCGCTTTCACTTCCTCTATCTTCTGTGTAGTTTGCAAAGGTGCGAGTGTTTCTCCTAGTTCCTGACTCTCTCTGAGTGCTTGACCCAGACTCTATAAACAATTTTTGTGGTGATTAAGTCCCTCTGCTCTCTTGTTAAGTAGTGCGATGGCACCCAACAAGATCGCTTGGCAATGCAAACCAAGGTGTGTGAGATCGTCCCTACAATCACCCTTCTATATTTTCCTGTCATTTCGGAATCCTTCCTTCATGTATAGGTCTACATATCTTTGTGATTAACCTTGTTCATTGCTCCTAGTAAATGCTATTAAAATGTGCGAAGTGCACCATCCTCCCATGCAAGGAGCTTACCATGCTTTCACCCATCTCGTCTCGGGACTGCGGTGTACGTGCCGTGCTTGAGGATTCAACCTGCCCTTGATTCCTTGGCTCATTGATCAAGGTTCCAACACCTATTAAACCGTCGTCACTGCATTTGTCGGCCATACCATGTGGCTCATCACCCGCATCCATGGCCGCATAGGTAGTATTTGACTAACCTAATCATTTTTATTTTTTTTCCAAATTTTGGGGAAATTACATTAATGTTAAAATGTGTTTCTTTATATTTAACTAGGATTAAATCGTAAGTCTTGGACCCGAGTCCTACGCCATGAATAAACTAGACATATGTATCTAGATTTGAAAATGTGTTAAGGAAATAGTTATATGGCTTTCTTTTGTTGTTTACCCTACTTCTATAAGGTGAAGTGATTATTAAAGTGGCGTACATACCTAGCAAGCTCTTATATGTGATGCAGCATAACATTAAATGAATAACCTATGTTAAACCCATTATGCAAGGTTAATATGTGATTATGGGATTTACAAGGGTTTAAGAGGCTTCATGCGAATGGATGATAGCTTAGAGAGTTAAGAGGGGTTTTTAATTGAGCTTTTATGTTATCTATAGCCATGGCTTGGAGTTGACAGCACAACCAGGAAAATTTAATGTTCAAGGAAGGATTTAACGTTTTTCATAGAAGAGAAGGTGGATACTAGTCCTACATATGTACTCCTCATGATCCACATTCGTGAAAGAAATCTTAGGGTTTTTATGTCAAGATCTTTGTAGTTACTCAGGCGTGGAGTTTTTTTTATTTGTTTACTGTGGTGGTTGTTTGATGGTTTCGTTCTTGACCTCCTTGCTGCATGGTTATGATTTGTTCCCTTTTAACTTGACTCCATGCATGACTGCTAGAGATATGTTCGGTTAATGAACAACTCACCCTATGCTATTAGTGTTTTATCAGACATTTTGGTCGAGTTCCTTCTTCTGTGTAGTCTTAGCTATCTCTGTTTTCTTGTGTGGTAAGGCGATAGGCTCATGGTGTTATTTCAGTCAGTTGTTGATGGAGGAGCTTCCTAAGACGATGAGGGTAGAAAAAAGAAGAGGTAATAAGTTTGTTTAAGTTTTAAAACTCTTTTCTATTTGAATTTCTGCGGGAACAGAGGAAAGATTAAATCTCATATTTTTGGTTTGTGCAGGGCATTGAAAAAGAATGGAGAGCTTGGATGATGAGAACCCTTGTCTGTCTGAGCATTTCACTAAAGGTAAAACTCTCTACCAAGTATGCATTTATCAAAATTTAATTTGATTTCAATCTTTAAAAAAAATATTGCTCTCTATGATAGGTGCAAAGAGGACCAAGGAGATAGTTACTCCATCGATTGGATGAATTGAGAGTAGGATCTGGACTTGACATTAAAGACAAAACTTAATTTCAAAGGTAAGAATTATGTTTTAAACACACGGGGTTTAGGGTTTAAAAATTCTCCTCCAATTTACAGAAGGAATGCTTCATTTTGTAGAGTTAAGTGATGGGATTAGTTGATTGTTTACTAGAATAGTTTTTAAACTTCTAAAATGAGGTTGAAAGGTAGCGAAAGGGGCCATGCATGAGAAGCAATAGGGTCTACTTCCTCCTAATTAATCCATTACTTTATTTCGAGGTGAGAAAAAAGAAACATTATTCTATACCTTTTGGTCTAAAAGTTGTGTTTGAACTACCTTCGAGCAAACTAACATTTGTAGGCATATGTGCATGTACCAAATATGACATGCCTCCTTCATTTGAATGATGGATCTATTCTACAGAAACAAGCCTTGCTCCATTCTTTTATTAAAAATTAGTTGGCAAATATCCTGGGTTTACCCTGCTCGATGTTTGGAGAAAAGGGCTTCTCACCCTCTTTATGAATTTAAGATAAGTTAGAAAATAATGTTGGTTATAGTAAATGCTTTGCAACTGGAAAAAATCCATAGTGGTTTTAGAAAAGGAGAATGTAGGATTTTTTTACATTTAATTTGAAAGATTTGCACTCGACCATCTTGATTTTGATTGTAAGGTGCTTATTTATATATTACATTTTGGTTATGACTTTGATGAAATATTTTCTTAGCAAGAAGCCGGTTCCATGGACTATAAAAGCTAAAATCTTCACTTAATTGAACTATTGTTTCGAATCTTAGTTTGTTGTATTGCATTCTTTTGAACTTTAAGTTAGATTATTGTTCATATCTATTTTTTCTGTGTTAAAAAAAATGAAACAAAGACTTGTAATAGCATATGTGTTTGCTCTTTTTTCTTAAAAAAATAAGATCTCTATATGAAGCCTCTTGGCCCTAAAGTTTTATACGTGCCGCAATAACTAAGTTTCCATGATTTTTGTTTATAGATGTTTTATGTTAATATATATAATAGGGTTTGCCTAAAATGAAATTATTCAATGTATAAAAGAAGAAAATGACATCTCTATTAACTAACTAATCTACGAAAGCATATTTTAAGTGAAGAAAATAAAAACAATAATATA
>LPNX010018324.1:7124-45253 GCA_001517045.1 Pseudotsuga menziesii | reverse complement strand
CACACACACACACACACACACACACACACACACACACACACACAAGACTTATGAGCCAGATTAATTAGAAAGGAACCTATTACCACTTATGGGAATACGAAACTGAATATGCCATTCCTCCCAACCAACTCCCAAAGCATTCAAATTTACTTGCTCCAAAACCCCCAAGCCCGTTTGTTCAACCACGACGAAAAATATTGATCAATGCACAATCTCTTTGCGTAAACAAATTATTTCCCCTCGATTGCAACCCTCCTGCTTATTCGATGACAACGATACTTTTAGTATTTTTCCTAAGACTTGGTCATTTATGAGCCACCTACTCATTAATGCTCCACAAGAAGTCTCGACCTGATTTTTGGGGAGATGCCTCCTGCATCACTTCAGTTTTATACTTAGCAACTTTTTCCATATGTCATTTCCTCTTGTGGGTCAGTAAAAACTCTTTTAATGACTACTTCAGTTCTAATTTCTCTCAGCTATTTAATTATTAATAATAATAATTCCATTCCATTTATTTGGATTTTATTTGTCAAAATAAATTACACAAATATAATAATAATCAAAGTCTTTAACAATTTAATAATTGTTTGGTCTATTACACAATGGACCTACCAATATCCTCTATCTTGATATATAATCTAAACATGTTCTTAGCATCCTTTCGTAATTTGGTATCATAATCCTCTTCATCTTTCTTTCTCTTGTTCCAAGGATATTTTGATTGCTTATCCTCCTAAAATACTACATAGTGTTTAGAAATTATTTGGAGCGATATATATTTCAATGACATTCTTTTCACTGAGTCCCTCAAAACTATCAAGATCAATATCATGAACTTTGAAATATTGATAAATTGAATCCCTCCTTGATCTCTCATCCTTGAACTGATTGCAATATTGAATCAAGGTCTCTATGCCAACATTTTTGTCAACTGATGTGCTCAACCAAACTAATCCATTGATTATATTGTTGGAGACAATGGTTATTTCTTCTTTTGTCTAGATCATGCAATGGTGTAAAAACATTAGATCCATGATGATTTATATTATTACGAATGAAATCATCTTGCTTGATGTTCTTGGGAAAGCACGTCAAGGAACCACTTTTGTAATGTTGAAATACAGAACAACATTTTTTCTATAATCTATCAATTGTGTAAACAAGTTTCATGATGTATTTAAGGATGTCCTCAATTGAAACAACAAAGATATACATATATTCAGTTTGGAAATTCTTCAAACAAATAAAATTGATGAGTAAAATTATTTTTGTAATTACAAAACATAATAAGTAATTGTGGGCATTGATTGTTAAGAAGAAAAACTTTATACCTATGTTGGCCCTAGGTAAGTTGATTAAGTTTTGGTTTCTAAGTTTTTGGAACACACTTGAAGTGTGAACAGAGATGCGACGAAGTGGGTGTGGAAACAGTCAGCTTCAAAATTTTGGGCAGTTTTTTGGGGAAATAATACATGTATGCGATGAGTTAATTACAAGGTTTTTCCACTTATGGGTAGTGGGCACGATATGTAAAACCATCCATTAGAGCCTATAAAAATGTAAAGGGTTGGTCTTGTGGGGGTTCGGAATATAATATAGAGGTAGTCAAGGTAAATTATTGGTAATTATGTAATATATATTGTACTGAGAAATATGGATAAGAGTCATGAATGTAATGTAAAGTCGACTCACAAGCTGTGGGTGCAGATGTAATGTAATGGGGTTGATGGGAAGATGTCTGCAGGATTTTTGCGTAGCCCAAAGCGTTCAAGACATGACTCATGCCAAATGAAGAGTGCTTTTCTGGTTTTCTCTTGTATGGACTTCCACGTTAATTTTCATTTGTCAAATGGTGTCTGTTAATTTCGTGTGATGTTTTATGTTTTGCTGTGAATAATGATAATATGTCTTCTTCTTCATAAGTGAATTAAATTTCAATGCTTTAATGAGTTAGTGAACATAATTAAGATTGTAATGAGTTGCAATATGTTGTTGTCTTAGTTGTATGTTGATGGTGATGGTTTATTTGTCAGTACTATTGGTTTTTCTGTTATTTATTGGTATGAAAATATCCCCTTTACCACTATGGAAATCTTGTTCCTACACTCCCTATAGGTCTCTCGGGTGAGACTTCACTTGTGTCACAGGTGTTGTTGATGGGGTTACACCCTCTAGGGCCAGTACGTTGGGTTTTGTTGGTCAAATTGGAAGGTTGGATCTGGTTTAATCAAAATGATCCAACAAATGTTTCCTTTTACAATATTGGGATCATCGTGAAGGGGATATGTTTTGGAATCCAACAAAGTCAGAGATTCAGGGATTGGGTAGACTAGAAAGGCTAGAGAGTTCACATGAGAAGAAAGTAAGGGGTCACGCTTGACTCCAGTTGAATGGTTAAGAAGGTATGTTTATTCAAATATCCATGTGACTTTAGTTAGTGAATTATCTATTATATTGTATGAACATTTGGAAATACCTGTACACTTCAGAAGAAATTTTTTCAAGGAGGACAACCTAGGGGTTGGACTCCTCAACTGATCTGGCAATTAGGAAGTGTTAGTAATACAATTTATAGGGATTTTGACTATTGGGTTTATAGTATTTTAGAAGGGTATATAATTAATATCGTTTTGAATACTAATAAGTCATATAGTGAATATGAGAGAGAATTTTTTCAAGGTCCTAGAGGCATATACTTGAAGTCCCTAAAATTGTAGATTAAAATGCTAGTATGTGAAAAGGGAATCTTACGGATGGAGTCTGAAGAGTGAATATTTGTGCACATAGGACAAGTGTAATGATGTGAACAAGATCTGGAAAAGATGGGCAGAGTAAGCTGAGAGGTTCCAAGCAGGTAGTGTGTTTGATGAAGAGGGTGGCCATCTAAGGAGTGGGAGAATATTCGGTCGGTTAATAGGAGAAGAACTGCGACATGGAGAGAGAGATCCAATGAAACTTGTAGAGGTGGCTATGAGTTGGTGCTACAACTCGATAAAGAGTCTTGAGACAAGGATGATGAATATCAACATATTTATTTAACATGAGGAAGAGGTGACAAGTCCATGATGAGGCAATACAAAGGGACCAGTAATCACAACCTTTAGGGATCGCACTCTTGATTGGTTAATGAAGTTTTATGTAGTTCTTGTGGGAAACCCTAATAATTCATTAGATCATATTTGAACTGGCTTAATAGATGAATTTAATAAACCGAAATCTAAGTCACAGTGTATTACAGAGTTGAAGGAGATCAAGCAAATGTCACACTACAACAAAACCCTGTGATTAGCGTCTCTTTTAGCTTCCTTTTTAGCGTCCACTATCACTTTTAGTGTATTTTTCATCATTTTTTGGACAATGTGGACGCTTTTCCATGGGATGGCGCTTTTAATGGAGTTATTTGCATTCAATTTTAAACGTTGGTGCTATTTTGGACGCTAATTATCATCCCAATTAGCGTCCCAATTAGCGTCCCAAATAACGTCCCATTTAGCGTCCCAAATAATGTCCCAAATAGTGTCCTAATTAGCGTCCCAATTAGCGCCCATTTTCAAAATTTGACACTATTTGGGATGCTAATTAGCATCCCAATTAATGTCCCAATTACCGTCCAAAAAAACATCGCATATAACGCCAAGAATAGCCTCCAAAAAAACGTATTGAATAGCATAGCACCATATATTAATCCAGGGTTAGTGACAGGAATTGTGCCATGAATTTCGGCAGGAAAAACATCCAACGTAGTGCCAAGTATAGAGCCAGGAATTGCACTTAGAAAACATCCAACACCGTGCCAAGTATAGATCCAGGTATAATGCCTGGAATAATGCTAGAAATTTCAAAAGGAACCGTGCTAGGAATTGCACTAGGTTTAGAGATAGGAATTGTGTTTGGAAAACATACGACATAATGTCAAATATATCAATTTCAATGTCAATGATCATGATTCATGTGATAGTAATTTTGGATATTGATTTATCATAGTGGCACATAAATGATTGTAATCATGCCATGTAAAGGCACCCTGCATGTTGACTATAACAAACATCATCTTTTCTCCATGCATATGCTCCCTAACTTTTGTGTAAGTGCCAATATTACCTAGCCTTAATCCAGGGATGATTTTAAGAACCCCCCCAAGATTTATATGTATAAAAAATGGGCGGATGTCTCCGATATATAAGAAATTTGAAGGTGATTTTGTCAATAATATAATATGTATATATAAAAAAATTTGTGAATCTTTCATTTTATTATATAATGTTGTAAAATCCCAGAGAATCTTTCATTTTATTATATAATGTTCTAAAATATTGGCAAATATTTCATTTTATTATATAACGTTGTAAATCTTGGCGAATATTTCACTAAGTTATAAGATATTGTAAAATCTTGCCGAATATTTAACTTCATTATAAAAAATTGTAAAAACTGGTGAATCTTTCACTGATTTATAGAATATTGTCAAAATATAGGAACAACAACATTAGTCAAATAACATGAATCATATCATAAACAACATAACATGTAGACTCACAAGTCACAACTAGAAGGTGTTAGTGAAACACAATTGCAAGGAATAGATTCAGGGCAAGTGGGGACTCCACTTGTTATCTAGTCCCTTAATGGTCCAATGGACATGTGGGGACCTGAATATTGACAAACTGATAAACTCATAGAATCATACATTATGCTCGATCTTGGCCTCCACTAACCAATTATGGTCATGGAGGCTAATACAATTATGCATTGTAATTATGCCAATTGATTATTACATTAGATGAATGTTGGTCTTGTGCCAATAGGTATCCTACAATCAACACATAGGAACCTAGTGTATAGACCATTTTTCTCTTCGCTTAGCTATGTAGAGCTTGTTTGTTTTCTTGAATAACGATAAGTATTTACAAAGAAAATATACAATCAGCGTAAAAGAATCGAAAAACCAAAGACAATTAATTCATGTAACTAAAAGTCAATAAAAGAATCTATTCTCAAACCCTAAAACCAACCTTGATTCAAGCTACAACAAAGGGTTAAATCAAGCATCAAATGAGAACTAGAAGAATTCAAAGGACTTAACACAATATTTAACCAAAATACACACAAACTTCAAAAATCGACAAAATGCTTCAAACAAAAGCAATAAACAAACCATAAAATTTGTCAAGATATTCGTGCTAAACACCAAGATGGTTTCATGTACTTGAATGAGCCCATTCTTGCTTAGTGAAAGTGTTGTCAAATTAGTTATTTATCATTTAATGTTAGGAAACTATCTATGTGAAGAGATAGCTCCTAGGCCTACCTTTCTCAAATTCTAGTGTCATTTCCTGTCACATACAAGAAAGAGACAATGTAAGAGATAAACCATCAAGCTTAAAATAAGTTGCATGAAGGTAATGTAGCTTAAATCATCAATGTTACAACAAAAATGTACAATGTATAATCTATTTTTACCTAAAACACAACTTCAAATTCACATACATTTATCACCACTGACCAACAAGGGTACATGGAACACCTATACCAAAATAAGACTCAATAAGTTTAATAGTATTAGGCTTCAGAACATGGTTCCCTTACAAGTAAAATTTAGTCATTCATGTCTGTCCTTGAGTAGTATTTTAGTAATACTCAAGCCTACCATTGACCTTCTTCTATTCAAATTTAAATTCAGATATTTTGTGTAGATCCCATTATAAATTACTCTCCCCATGAGGATCACCTCATCATCTTTCTCATGTAAATCCAAAGTCGAAAAGAAATACCTTCAATTCTGTCTCCAGTCTATCCAAAATGATATCTTCACTGTAATTAATGCATCAACTCTCCCATCTACTATTGTATTATTGTTCAATAAAATAAGGCATGCCACAACAATATGGTTTATTCACATTCCCAAGTTTCTAACTGATTTGAATTTAAAAGGTGCACCAAACAATATCCTTCAACTCTGGCTACGTTTGAGAAGAACTAACAACTGCCCTTAATTAGCACTCAGGTTATCCTCAAGAATGTTGTTTCACTAATCAAGGAAGTCTTCAAAGAGTCCTTGAATATGCTACCAACAATCAAAACAGTTCCAAATCATGCTAGAAAACTTAGCGAATAAGTTCATAATTTATACTTAGTTTTTAAAGTGCTTCCTTTAATCTCAAAGAAAATAATTAGTATTACAAATTACCTCTTCACAGAACTTGATGGGTGGACCATCAAAATATTCTAGAACGAGCGCCTAGCCCCAATCACTTATTCATATGCTTTTACTTTCGAGGAATTGTACCTCAGTGGGTGTCCTTGCAAGTTGCCACCTCCACTACTGAACCACAACTCCATTAGTGAGTCTTATTCTAGTTTGAATATTAACTAGTTTGAATATTAACGAAAAAATGGACAAGAATGGTCTTATTATTCCCTTAAATTCCTAATTAAGTTCTTCAGTTTTCCAAATTCTTTTTCGATATGTTAAACCATTCATTTTGAAGAAAAATAACCCTACAGAAACATCACAAATCCAAAATTACCCTTAAATCCATAATCATGTGAGGTCCATAACAATCCACTTCATAACCAATGCAATTCTTTCTGCATGAATACTAGTCAGCCCAAGCCCTTCCTTTTCTCTACCAATGTTACAAATGTCCAAGGAAACTGGTGGTAGAATTTGTTCCCCAAGTAAAAATTGTTAGAATACATTCTATAATTTATCCTCTCTAAAAAGGAAAACAAAAGAAGTACTGCTGAGTGAATAGTGATCATAGGAGTCAAGTTTGGTTATTCCTAAAGTTTGGAAAATATAAATTTTTAGAAATCAATCCTATAACCTTTCTCTTTACAATATATTTCTTAGTGAAGGATTTTTCCTATATACCTTAAAATCATCAAAATTTCATTTAACTGAAATTGTATCAATTGTTAAAGAATTTAAAGTTTGAACAATCCATACATATGACATGTTGCTGTAGTGGCCTCGAATGTACTAACCACATATGAAATGCACTTTGGAGTACCAATGGCAGGGGCAGTGCTCAATACTCTAAATATTAGACATGATGCACACACAATGTCTCTCTTTTTGAAGCATTCAGAAGCCAAGGTGGTGTTTGTGGATTACCAATTCTTGGAAGTTACAATGGTAACAGTCAGCAACCTTTCTCAGGTGACATAGAAATTTCCATTAATTATTGTGATCCATGAACTGGACAAATCTAGAGAATATTCTTTGAATGAAGATCACAAATATCTTGATTATGAAAATCTTTTGATAAGTGGAGATCCAAATTTTGAGACTCGTTGGCCTGAAGATGAATGGGAAGTTATCTCATTAAGCTACACATCAGGAACCATGTTTAGTCCTAAAGGTGTTATGTACATTCATATAGGTTCCTATCTCATAACAATTGGTATTATTTTAGGATGCGAAATGAAGTCTAAGCATGTTTACTTATGGACAACACCCATATTTCAGTGTAATGGTTGCGGATTTCCATGGGGCATGGCTGCACAAGGTGGCACTAGTATTTGTTGCAGAAGTGTAAATGCAAAAGACATATTCGATGCCATTATTAAGCACAAAGTCACCCACTTATGTGCAGTGCCAACAGTTTTAAGTATCATTGCAAATGCACCAACTCGTGAACTAAGACCACTTCCTCACACCATAGAGACTAAACACACTTGTTAATTTTTCACCCTCAAATATGAGTTATGTACTCAAGTAAAGAAAGCACCCCATGGTTGATAATATATGTATAGAAGAGCGGCATGGCACATCAACTGACCACTTCAGTCTAAGGCTAGCCCAGGTTTTCAAGATCTCCACTCCTTATCAACTATAAGCCATTAGTTTTATGAAGGGATTACGATCTTGCTACGGGGTGTTTTGCATCGGAATCCACACACATCGCTGCATAAGTGATTATGCCTAAGCAATCACTAACACGATGAATGAAAATAGATACTTAAATACTAGACACAATTGCTACGTTTTCATTCTCAAATATGCACTATACACCCATGTAAAGCAATATAGTAAGGAAAAGAAACACAACACATTGACCAACACCTCCAGTCTAAGGAGACTCCACCATTATTGGTTTTCAAGATATTCACTCCTTATCGACTATAAGACATTTTTTTTGAATGGGATTAGGATCTAGCTACAGAGTATTATGCATGGGAATCCACAAGAATTTCTTCATAAGTAAGCATGCCTAAGCAGTCAATGAAGTTAACATCCAGTATTTTACCCATGGGAATTTGCACATTCCAGTCATATACTAGTGATGTCATCAATATGTACTTCATTGTATCATCATAACCTAAACACTCATGGAAGCTCCACAACAACATCTGTGAAAAACAAGATTTGTCAATGAGCACAATGCTTATAACATGTTTAGCTCATAATAAGTATCACATTATGATTATTCCAACAAAGCTAGAATGGAAAATAGGTTTATATATTGGACACTAAACTTATAGTCTTATACATCATGCCATTATATATCTGAAGTCTCAGTCAGTCAGGTTTTGAGCCTCATGTTTTCCTATTAGGGTTTCATGTTTTCAATCCTCGTATATGCAATAAAACCATAATCCAAACATAGTTTAAATTTAAACGCATTTAGTACCCAATCATATATAACATGCCAAAAGAATCCATATCTATGATAGTCCATGCATCATCCAAGAACCTACTTCCAACAAACATTGATAATAATGCACTCGTATAATCAATCAAAAATATGAACAGTAAATAAAAACAACATGCATTACTGCAAATGAAAACCTCCGTAGAGTTATAGAACTCCTAACTAGCCAAAATGATTTCTAAACTAACACCATTTTAGGACAGCTTATATGCAAAATTAAGCAGTGAAAATCATAGCTATTGTACCCTTACAATCTCCCACTGAGTTAAAATTTTGTTTTAGCTTTAACCATTCAATCAAGCACTTAAAAGTGAAAAGTTAAAAGCAATAACCACCAACATTCAAAACTGACACATGAAAAACTAATGAGTAGCCACAAGTTCTAACTGATCCAGAGTGCAATAGTTGATTGAGTCTAAGTGATTGTGACTCATCACATGTAACTGCATGTCCAGCTCAAGGAAGTGGCACATCCATAACTCCAAGTAGCTCCGATGGATTTAACTGAAGTGCCACTTGTCATCAGAATTGGTTGGAGATGCCCTAGTTGTCTCCAGCTCATAAATATTAACCAAAAATAGGAAAATAATAAATGGAGGCGCCTTTACAACTCAGCTTAACTGATTGTTAGGTGAAACAACAATCGGTTAGCAATTAGGTGCACTTATGACACTCGAATATACCCAGAATTGCATGGTTTGAAGGAGGAAGCTCAGTTATCCTCCTTAAATGAAGGAGAAGGCTTAGTTGGCCTCCTTGACTATAATTAGTATTACAAATGACCTCTTCACAGAACTGGATGGGTAAGCCATCAAAATATTCGAACTAGCACCTAGCCCCAATCACTTATTCATATTCTTTTACTTTCGAGGAATTGTACCTTAGTGGGTTTCCTTGAAAGTTTCCAACTCCACTGCTAAACCACAACTCCATCAGTCAGTCTTCTTCCAGTCTGAATATTAACAAAAAAAGGGACAAGAATGGTCTTATTACTCCCTAAAATTCCTAATTAAGCTCTTCAGTTTTCCAAATTCTTTTTCAATATGTTAAACCATTCATTTTGAAGAAAACTAGCCCTACAAAAACATCACAAATCCCAAATTACCCTTAAATCCATAATCATGTGAGGGCCATAAAAATCCAATTCATAGCCAATGCCACCCTTTCTACATGAATGCTAGTCAACCCAAGACCATCACTAGGATTACTACATAACACAAGTGGAGACAATAATTCAAAATTGCTCAAAATAAAAGTTCTATTGTGATTGTAAAAAGTTAGTTGATAAACTTGGAAAGAAAAAGGCATTACCTGTTCGAAGCAAAAAAAATAAAAGGTTAACATCAAGAAAGAGTTTGGTTTGATATATTATAGGTTCGGAAAATTTTATATCACTTGTATTTTGGCCAGACTGTGACAGTAAAATGTTTTATATAAAAAAATCAAGAAATTAATAAGTTCTAACTTTTAACAGTCTTATGAAGATTTTATAAGAAGAGACAAACAATAGATAAAAACAAAATAACACATCTCCCAAGGATAACAACAGTCAATGGAGTTGGAATTTATGATAGTTTTGGGCACATGATACCCAACAGTTCCCCTGTTTTCTTGACAAAATCCTAGCTTTCCCCAAGGCAGCAAAGGGATACCCAGGACATGGGAATATTCCATGTTTTATGGGAGTGTCCCCATTGAAATGGGAATGCTTCCTCCCATGCCCCCTAGGATAGAAAAATGTAGAGGACATGTCCCAAAGGGGTAAGGATGGATCCCATCCTATACAGATCAAGAGCCTCTCAGAATCACACCAAGTTTAGTGATGACACCAAGATCTAGCACTATACATAATTCCTAGCTAATGGCTTAAACCATTGTTTCTTTCTTATAACCAAGACAAGTGCTACTGAATACTAGTTCACGATTACAGCCACAAACTCTAGCTCAACTCAAAAGTACTTCATGCACAAAGTAGTTGCAATATTCAACTCATGGTTTCAAGAATGGCATCCTAGCTCCACCCCAACTAGGTTCTGCATGCCTAATATCAGAAGAAAAAGACTCATTTTCATAGGATTTCATGTGGCAAATACATGTTTCCAAGTTCTCTCCAAAATTGTAGATCTCTTCTTCCAGCAACATACTATGGCTGCAGAATACATGCTTACCACTTCAAAGTTCAAATATCAGTCAAAATCCATATCATCCATAACATTTAGGGGAACATACAAAGGTGATAGAAGTTAGAACCTATTGTTATAGGTGCATTCCATACAAATACCAAAACTCTTCTTTTTTGTTGCCATGTCCATCTCTACTACATATTTATGGATACTATCAATAGAGCTGAAAAGCATTAAATATGTGAAACTTAGTTTCACTCTTGAATACTAAAATCATTATAGTGAGATCCCTGTTGGCAATATGGCAGAGCATGTTGTCATTGATGTAAACTAGATAAGAATATAAAAAAGAGCCATGAATGAGAAGTGAATTTATGTTCATAGCAGAAAAGAAATATGCAGACCTTATAAATGAAGGATGGCACTACTTCAAATTTTATGAGTAGAGACTATGGTATTTGACCCAGGCTCATAGTTTAAGTAAGATCCTGTAAGACAAGATCTTGTAAGAGTATGTTGGTATCATTTTAAAATATGGAAGCAGTGCAAACTGTTTTCAGCAAATCAGTCCTTTCATTGTGGATGAACTTCGTTTGAAGAGCCCAGCTCCATTGTCAATTGAAGATCCTCTATGGCCAAGTGTAAATGTGGGTGCAGGGTCTTTTGCAATATATACAGGCTGCCTTTATAGAAATGTTGGAGAGTCTCACAATACCACTGCCAAATACATCAGATAATAGCGAAATGTCTAGTGTGATTTCAGGTCAGAATAGGCGATCCATCCTCATGCCAAAAATCCGTAGAGATTGACATTCGAAATAAAAACGCATAGATTAAAATGATAAAAATAAATGCAGAAAATAAACATAGAGGGTTTTTACAGGTCGAGACTCAGCAGCCGTTAGATAAAAAATCGACGGTGGAGATTAAGTTTTGTGATGAGAATTATCCCACATTGGTTACGCAGAAGAGTTTTTATGTCTCTATATATGCCAACATATTATATGTTTTTCAATGTGTAGTGCAAAGATATGGTGGGGGATTTGGATGTTTGGACTCCACGAGAAGATCACCAGCTTGGAGCTTAAGATGACCTGTCAGGCCCCCTATCTTTTGGTACGTGTGGCAGCTCAGCAGTGGACGAAGACAAGACGTGGCAGTACGAAAGGATCACATGGTTGTACAAAAGTATGAGATGGACTAAGTCATGGCAGATATGTGGACGATATATGGAAAATATGTGGACCACGATGTGGCACATACATGGAAGAAGCATCGACTTCTAATTGGATCAAATCCTCCTCCCATACAGAAAAGGTTTTTTTTAAGGGTTTTAAAGATTATTTTTTCGTTGTTCTTTTTGTTTGCAGAACTTATAAAACGAAGAAACTACTATCTATATAAACAAAACCACTATATTATATATATATATATATATATATATATATATATATATAGGTTTACCGCCAATAGAGAAACCTGTGTTTCTGTATATAAAGGAAGTTAGCGTAATATTGATGAACAAATCTTTGAATATGTTGCAACAACCAGCTCCAAAAGCATCAACTCTTGAATAGAGGAACTTTTTCAACCATCACAAATAGGAATGATGATCATTCTTCTATAGAGAAGGTCCAAAAGGTACTTTCAGGGAAAATCTCAACAGCAAACACAGTAAATGCATTTGCAAAGAAATAGAAGCCAACTTTAGTGACTCAATAAATGGTCACTTAAACTAATCCCCAAATCAATTTGCAAAGAGAAATTAATCTCCGAAAGTAATGCCCACAAGAACAACAATTTACCATCATCAAAGCGATTTTCTAAGTTAAAACTTAAATTTGAAAATACATGCCCATAGAAGCTTCATTACTGTGTTTTCCATTTACAGAGTTGTACTCCATTACCCACAATCACCACAGAGATTTTGAAAAGGAAGAAATCTAAATCCAAACCCTTAGCATGTTGTCCAATACCTTAGGTGGAAATTCAATTGCAACTTATAAGTTGCATATTTAAGAAAAGGAAATTGGGATATATATGGTTAAGCTTTCTGTCAAACAGTAGGCCAACAACCCAGAAAAAATCAACACAAACAAATTCTGCCATTAAAGGATTCTGCTTATGTGGAGTGAGATCGTTGGCTCTATTTGAGCATGTTACAGAATACCACAGCTTATACAAAATTGTGCCCAATGAGATAACAACCCCCACAGACAGGTAGAGGATGACATAGTTGGAGATGCCATCCTCTGGTGAGGTCTCCATCATTTCAGTATGGTGGCTTACTAACATCCATTGATGAGCTTAACTTTTCGGTTAGATAAGACAAGGAAAATTACATATCAAATTAACATAGTCAATACCCATCAATTAAATTCATGGTATAAGAAAAAATCACACAACCAAGAGGGAGAAGAGATTTCGTTGAGTTATAATGCCATCAAAAGAAGCTGATGCCATCGATATAATCCTAGTGGTTGTTTATTCAAACATGTAGTGAAAGTTGGGCATGAATTTTGCATTCCATGGTCAATACATACCTCATGTATTAGTAATATACTAATCTCAAGCTACAATAGTATACATCTATATTTTGTTTGAGTCACAAATAGTGGTTAACAGCTCTAATACCTGTTTTCATTATTCACAAATAGAAATTTACCCATTACCAGAAATTCCAGCAGCAAATTGATTCTGCATCAATTCACCTACTAAATGTCTTCACAATTTCCATAAACAGAGTTTGCATTTTTCTAAGTAGGTTATATGCCCATCTCTACCAGCAATCATGGTTTCAACGAGAATAGCTTTGTAAGAAAATAAATTCCTCACAATCACACTGGTTTAGAAAACTGAAAATCCACCACTTAAGCATGGAAGTATGATTTCATATAACAAACATATTGAGACTAACATTTCTAATTTGCTGCCATAATTCCAGAAAAGACAACGGAGTAACTCAATCCAGAATATCATAAAAACACAGAAATTTCTCTCTAAGCTTCATGCACTAAACCAGCATATATCATTGATAATTTTAGAAAATCTTTCCCAGAAAAAATAATGAAAAGATAGGATATAGGGATAGGTCTCATCCCTAGTCCTCTTTTACCAAGATTTTAGAGCTATAATTCACGAGCTCTTTCAATCATCAAGTTTATGGCCATTTTTATTTTAGCAGAGGTAAAATAAATCCCATAGCCATTCATACCAGCAAAGCTTCCACTTAACAACCATAGATACATGTGGCATTTCCCACATTCTGTCACATTAGTTCATTAACAATTCATTTCAAACTTCCCATAGCACTTGTTATGTAACACAGACAAGGTTTTGGTCCACATCAAAGTTGTTTTTTATCTCTTGACCTTCTCATTGATCCTTTATTGGAATTGTACCACTTTAGGAACATCATTGGATGAAGCTTCCAACTCTTTTCATCTATGTTCCTAGCAACATCAAAATATTTGCATTGAAATTTTCTATAGGGAAATTAATGCAAATTCATAAATTTGACCTCAACCTTGATCAATTTCTTTTGGAATTTCAATCTTAGGGATGAATCTAAAATATGAACTATAGAAACATATACTAAACTTATTTTCAACCAAATACACAAGGAAACTAAGAAAACAAACATAGAACAAATGCATTTCAACATAGCAATATTGCAAGCCTTTAGGGCACACTTTCCATCATAAACCAAATCTGAAAAATATTTTTTATAGAATATTTATTACAATGATAAATATTCCCAATTAGATTCTATGTGTTTGTAAAATCACTTGACAAGTCTTCTTAATGTTATGTCAAATATAATCATCACTATAAAGTATTAAATGATAATGAAAACATAAGTTGTAATTCAGATAAGTAAGTACATACAAACAAAATAATATAAATTTTTATAGCCACAAACTACGTTTATCTAGGGATCAATCCCAACCAAGGATGGTTGCTCCAAAAAAGATCCAAAAGAATATGGAATACACATTGACAAGTCTTCCTCAGCACCTACACTTATATCAGACAAGTTCTCAAGAGAAACAAGATAGTCTCTCACTATCTTCTCCACATCAAGCACTCCTATTAGTAGGGTTTCCAAATGCCACAAAACCTTTGTTTTCTTCTTTGCAAGAACTACAAAATAAATTTCTCCCTTTGGTCCTCTATGGTTCCTCCCAAACCCTAGCTTCCCTTGTTTTATTTGGGGAAAAGTTTAACCTTATTCTTGTCTTGAATCTTCTCCGGAACCCTAGTGCTCAAGACAAAGAGAGAAAATACAATGAAAAAGAAGCACAAAGAAACTAGTTCTCTGTAGCTCTCAAATATATGACATAAGGAAGTGATCATATAATTAACATGAATGAACTAATGAAAATACTCTATCCTTCCTTTATTAATATGAAAGGCACACAGGAGTACAACAATATCAAAGTGGAACTTGTCCACAACAAGAAACCTAGCCAACTAAGCATCAACTTAGGCCCGCATGTGAAGTGCTTCAACTCTAATTGACATGTTAAGCTACAAGGCATGCATTACCAACAAATATGGGTTCCAAGGTGAGTGATCCACAAGATGTGTCCAATGCTACTCCTCTAAAGGTTTCCAATGCTGCAATGCTCCCTCCTAATGCACATGTGCGTTTGGGTCCACCGCACCTACACGATTACTTCTCAACCCAAGTATCCTAATTTAAAGTACAAGCATCCATGTAAGTAACCAAGTTTCCCCATGCTACCTAGTTTTCAATGAATTCCTCCAAGATGGTAGATTCTCCTCTGAGTGTATTTTTCCTCCCAAGAAAGCAACAAAACCCCATGTGCACACCTCATGAATAAGTCATGAAGTTACATGGGTCTCTAAATTCCCAAGGAAGACTACCACATAAGAATCAATACAATGCATGGAAATACATGTGGATTCTATCTACAATGTGTATGTCTATCATGGTGCAACCAAGGGTAATTGATACGCGATGCACCCCACATCACATGAAGTAGTACCAAAAATGGTGTAATCACTTTCAAGGTAACCTTGATAGCTAACACTTCCTCTTTACAAGGAAAGTGCTTTCATAGAACCTTGTCTACTCCTTTTGCAACTTAACCAAACCCACCATTTTCAAACTTGAACATGTTGTAGTCTTAGGAATAATCATTCTCCTCCATCAAGGAATTACACCTCACGCCCTTAAAACAATTGGAAGGCTCAGAAATGGAAGTCACTGATGCAATATGGTTACCAAATCTCATAAGAGGCAACTCACCCTCATTGAATATTTGGGTACTCCTACATGCTCTTATGCATCCTACAATATTTGAGTAATCTATCTCGACTTCTTTCATATTGGATTAGAGGATGAGGTCATGTCCATTCTCATGCACTCATTTTTCACACCTAGATATGATTCTTCTTTTTCCTCTAAATCAACATCTAGAACAACAACCCTTTCACTCCCTTCAATAATTGAAGATGATATCTTTGATCTATAGGAGGATACATTCTCATCAAAATTCATATCTCGACTCACCATAATTTTTCATTGTGTTGGAATGTAGATCCTTAAGATTAAGAACTCTCATTGTGTCCAACAAAATAATATACTATCACAAGTTACATCTTGATCCTCCCCTTTGTTAGGGGCTTGACCAGTTTTGAATCTAAATGAACATAAAATTGGACCATTAGCAACCTACAACACTTCAATATCCTTCATATAATCTTCATGGGCCAAAATCTTCAAACACCACATCAAGGTTTTTTCAGTACATCTTACATACATGATTACACATCCATACAAGACCAAGATAATTGGATCAAATATATCAAAATCACAAAGCTAAAAGTATGCACAAATCACATCCATCTTGAAAGACCAATGTTGTAGTGAAAAAAAGAACCCATATAAGGCCTTCAACAAAGTGTAAACATGGGTTTCTTTCCCATACACCTTAAAAAATCTATCAACTAAATCAAAACCCTCAACAAGGTCAACTCCCTCTTTTTGAGAGAATCCAACAACCTTTTCATAGTATTCTCAATACTTCCATTAATTGCAAGCTTAGACTCAATCATTGATGGGAATATCTAGGCACATACATCATCAAATACTTGCCAACTCGGTTTGTCTTTTTGCTTCTCTATGGTTGTCTTGTTGAGAACTCATGGAAAAATGCACAGGTTGTGATGCATCCTACTTGTTGATGTTGTTTATATGAATCAATTAGGGATATTAGCAAAAACTAGAAACTTAACCTGCTATTGAACATGTCAATTGGAAACAATGTAATTAGCACAAATTCATGCAACTAAAGATTTGCACATCCTTGTGTCAATTGAAGCAGTTTTATTAGGATTCACCTTGGTTTGTTCAGGTTTGGGTTGAGAATGGGTATGAGAATAGAAATTTATCTCATTTTATCAGAGCCATATGTCCTTGCTCATGTTCCCTAAAGTAGGCGATAGACTATAATGAATGCTTATTTGGTGTTAACTACATCAACAACTTGTTACTCTCTCTATTACGTATCAGGACTTTCCAGCAATGGTTGCATTAGTTTAATTAGTCCTCAGTGCACCTTCCCAGGTCCCTGTTACTGTGTGGGTACCTTTGATACCCAAATAGACAAGACTTCTTCAAAAGGGATCTAACAATGCTTGGTGCAAGGATTGGAGCAAGTATTGGATCACCTATGGCTGCATGGTTTGATCGTGTTGCTAAAGGGTGCCTTCCTAGCCTTTGTCTTGCTACTCGCCCTGCAGTTTGAGTGGGGAGCTCCAATTGAGTGTTCCATTTCCACACAGAGTTGTTTTGATCTGTACATATTTATCTCACGTATGTTGGAAGGGATTTGTATGTTTATTTGGGTTACTATAGCATTGAGCAAGACAGTTGCAACTCTATGGATGTTGAAATAATTTATTGTCATTACTATTCATGGGTTGTTTTCTAAGCATTTGTTATCTCCTTTCCTTGCCTATATAGAGAAAGTGAACTGTGATAGCTGTGAGTTCTGGAAAGAAGACTCTATTTCCTTTATTGGATATAAAATCCCAAATAAAAGGATTCAAGACACAACATGGATCGGGAAGAAAAAGAGGAAATTGGACAGCTCGGTATTATAAAAACATGTGCATTGTGCAAAGGTTTCAATCGCTTTATTCAAGCTTTAAAAGAGGTTTATTCTAGGTAATGGACAAACTTGATATAAAATATGGATTGAAGTTGCTTGCATTTGTTAAATGTCTTGTACAGGGGGATTATCTTTTGGAATAGTTCCAAGTTTTGTACAGAAAGAAGCCTTCTAAAGGTTCTATGGCTTCAGGTTTTCAAAGACTTGGAAAAGTTCAGATTCTTAAATAAGAAATCAAGAGTTATTACTAAAAACAAATGATCTAGGCACCATGCATCATCAATGATATAAAACACACTTTTGTTCAACTATTTGCAAACACAAACTGTCAGGTATCAGAAATATTCTAGTTAAAATTTGAATGACAGTTGGAATTCAAGGCAGTGAAACTGTATGAGTAGATTAGTGCTAGGATAATCATTTTTCTAGCTAATATAAGGTTAGGAACCATTAAATTATTGTTGGTTCAGAGTATTGAAAACACCAAGTCTGTAGTCTAAAACAAATGTGAGCATATTCTCTGAAGCTTGAGACATGTTTACCTTTCTTCGTTCCCCTCCCCACAACGAGGAAACATAGATTCTCTTCTTCGGCCCACATAACTAGATAATTGCTTTCTCCTATCATCTAGACATGAGGTGCATAGCTCTCTTATTCAACACCAACAAAAACTTCTAGCATTTGAGGCCCCTCAGTTGTCCGATTAGGGGATAAACAAATCACTTCACTTTTCCACTATATCCATGAGACAATGTGAGCAGGCACTGTCACATAAGAATGGGAAAACTACAACATAGTGGTCAATCAATAAATGAATTATCCATTAAGTAACCCTTGTTTTAATTGAATTGGCCAAGGAGGGTGATATTGATAGAAAACATTACCTCATAGACTTGGTTTTCCTTGTGCAGATCAATATATTACCAAAATATTCCTCTCTTTCATGGCCTTGGATGGTAGCATAGACATATTGTAGCCTTGATCTCACCTCTTAGATATTCCATTGTTTGATGGTAAGTAAACAAGGTAATGGTATAAACATCAAAAGTCACTAAGAATGGCATGTCTTCTTATACTAACAAATGACAGTTTGAAACCTGGGCATATGTTGATTCAAGTTTCTGTCAATGCAAATTCCAACATGCTTGTGGCTAATTGCTCATGGCTCTTCCACTATTATTTCTAGGTTCCAACCATTTATGCAAATGACCATATTAATAGCTGACCTAAGAACTTTAGTCTCTTCAATATCCTTTCTCTCAAACATGACAACACCATATACACCTAGACCATCATTCTGGTATTAGCAATATCAAGTGGTTGTGGAAGACCATAAAATTACCATTACTTATTTGTAAAGATATCACATGTTAATGGATAAAAACTGAAAATACCTCATAATGGGTGAACATAGAAGAAACTGCCTGTGATCAGGTAGCTTCCGACAAGTCTAATCAATAATGTTAACTGCCGTCAACCTTAGGTTCCCTTTATAGATAAAACATCAAGTAGGTCTGGTGAAAATATAATTGAATAGGTTCTCTCTGGTTTACTGGTATCAATTAAGTACCTATTTGATCTTCCCATTCTACTAACTAACCCTGCACAACACTGCATAGACAAACCACTTATTGGTGTAGTGATAACCTTTCTCATATGTATGTTGATGAATCTCTGAGGCTGCCATTCCCTGAAACGTAGACCCGAGTATATAATTATGTATTTTTCTCTATTTAAAAAAACCCTATTTAGATAGAAGGTGGACATATTCTTATGAATGGAAAACAATGGTAGGTGTTTATAAAAACCCTATTATGTTTCAAGGTGCAGTGTGCTCATGGTTGGAACTGGTGTCTGTGTAAAGTGATCTGAATCAATTGAGTAAGGACAATTAAAAATGTGTACATTGCCCAAGTATCAGACAAACATTAGACATCGGCAGTAACTCTACGAGACTTCAATATCTTAATTAGAGATTGACATGAAGCATGCCAACTACGATTGCATTATAGATGTGTTCAGGTCAGAACAATGGTGAATCTCTTAACACGCTTTGCCACTTGATATTTCTTGTGCCATGTTTCTGCGTTGGAACTCATGAGCTTTACATAGAAGGTGGACCCTATCTTGTGAATGGAAAACTGTAGTGGATGTTATGAAGCCCCATTCTGTCTCAAGGTATAGTTTACCCAATGTTAAATCTAATGTCAATATGTAAACTGATTGGAATCAATGAAGTTTGAACAATAAAAAATTATGTGATGGACTAAGTTGCTGACCAAGTGAGAAAATAGTAAACGTTGAAAAGTATCATACAAACAATAGATACTAGCAACAGTTCTACAATTTTAATGATTCAAAAGTCAGGGTTTTTCCTGTCTATAAAACTCTAGAAGAAATGAACATGGTGTATCCTAGCTCTTTCAGAAGAACACCATAACAAAATATAACCAATCATTCTCTAGACCTTTACCTTGAGAGATTTCTCCTTTGCTGCTCAAATCCAACAGAAGATGGCACACAACTCTCAAGGACTAAACATGAAGACTCATCCCCTCCCAAAAGCATAGAAGGCCTCTCAGAAAAATCCATTCTGAGAAAAGAGCTAGGATTTAGAAAAGAGATAATGGCAATGATTAGTTTTATATTCGAAATGTGCAGTGTTGACTATAGAAATCAACCCACACTTGATTAAAATTTCTAGAAAAATCTCATTAAGCTGTGGTCTAGCAACAAGGTTGAGTGCTCACAGCAATGATGGCTCAGGCTTAAAACCCAAAAGTCTTGCTCCTAGTATAGTTGATCAAAGTGTTTCAAGATGAGAGTCAGATCAAGGTGGCTACACTACTTCCAAAGTGTTAAACTAAGATGTTCTCAATGCTAATGTAGTCTTCTATGTGAATGAGACTAAGTGAATGAGACTAAGTGCAATTCTTGGGTGACTTTGACAAAATTATTGATCAAAGTGGTTCAAGATGAGAGTCAGGTCAAGGTGTCTACACTACTTCCAAAGTGTTAAACTAAGATGTTTTCAGTGCTAATGCAGTCTTCATTCTGTGAATGAGACTAAGTGCAATTTTTGGGTGACTTTGATGAAATTATTTACCAAGAGGTCTAATTGCAACAAATCTCTCATAAAAGTCTCCTACCCATTCCAATCAGAAAGAGGGTTAAAAACTTCAGTTAACTATACAACTAAAAATGTTCAGAATTTGATGAGTGGTGATTTATGAAAACTCAAATCAAGCAATAAGAGAACCAACTGAATGAACCATATCTAATACCTTGTCCCCTATTCACCATAGAACACTGATAATGTTACAGGGAAATGATTTGACTATAGAGTACCAACCATGCGACTATTACTTACATCCCTCTACCATAACTACCCAACATAAATCATGATAATCTTAGAATGTAATAAAATGGGTAATAAAAAACGCCATTAAAAAACAACCATATAGCGGCTGCTCAGCCAGAGATTTTTTGATAATATAAATAGAATAGTATATTCATCCATCCGTTATGAATTTTCTAGTCAACGTAGTTTCCCTTTCTTCTTCAAGGAAACGTAACTTTCCATTTTAGTTGGGGTTAGTCTCTCCCACTATTATATTAGTTACCGAAATGAGCCAATTAAATATGGCTTCAACCGAACTAAGTACACAAGTCATCAAATAAATCAATTTGGCCAATAGATCGATGTAAATAAACTCAAAATTTCACAACCCAGATAAGCTAAATACATTGCATCTCTTCCTATTCTTACAGAAGAAGCAGAGATCAAAAACATGTAGAGAAAGACAAATAATTGAAGGGCATTTGTGAGTACTCACCGTCTCCATCCTTGTCAAACAAACTAAAAGCCTCCTTGAACTCAGAGATCTGTTCCTCTGTTAGCTTGTCCATCACTTTCACGTAATGTAAGCAGATAGAGCGAAATACCAAATTTTTAATCGTATTATCCATAAATCCTGGGCGAAATACCAATTTTTCAACATATTATCCATAAATCCGGCAAACCATCTTCATTTCTCCTCCCAATCAGAAAAAATTGGGCGCATTTGGGCAAATATCTCCTGCAAATCGAAAAAATTCGGGCGAATGTGGGCAAAAATCAATATTTTAGTGGGCTAATATTCATTTTCCAGTTTTTCCCTCTTTCGGGATGAATGCGATTTACCTTGGGGCAGCTATATATAAAATAAGTAATGGGTGAATTTATTAAATAAAATAAAAAAAATTTAATATAAAAAATTTCCCACTTTTTTTTTTGTAACCCTTAAAATTCGCCATTGGGCTAAAATTTGCCCTTAAAATCATCCCTGCCTTAATCACTATCTTTCTCTAATTTTATCACATTAGCATGCACATGTTAAAACTACACTATTTTGAGTAATCGAGCTCCCATATTTGAAGGGTATTTGCACATGACTTGCTAACATACAACCACCAACTATAAGGTGCCCCGTTTTCATGTGTATGATTCAACCTAAGGCAAAATCTACTATTAGAAATACACCTTGAAGTGCCAAAGATCCACTAGAGAAACCAGGCCCTACATATTAATTATTAGACATCTACTATAGGAATTACACCCTGTATTTGATTGAGTTACCCTGCTAAGTGCACTGTAAAAGATTGTGTAACCAGAACAATCTTTGAGGAGGACTTGCGGCAGAGATATTTACTACTATCTTTCTCTGTGATTCAAATGAGAAAAAGTAATCTCAAGGTGTCTTCAAATTCCTTATTAAACTCTTTCTGATCATTGGTTGGACATTTACTGTCAATGGATCTGATAGACACCCATTCCTCTAGAACTATGCTGTTGGGAGCGGGGAGCGGGAGGGGAGCAAAAAGTAAAATTTTCAAAAGCTCCCATTTTGGGAGCGTTTTTTGTATAGTATATATTTTAATATATTTTGATGGATTTATATCTAAAAACCATGTAGGATGTTGAATTATCTATATAATGCATGGATTAAACCATGTAACATCAATAATCTAGTAGTTACAACTTATAACATTATCATCAATTGATCAACCATAAAAAACTTTGTAGGAGTTTGTCAAAGAAGGGAGGTACCATAACAATGTCATCAAATGATCAACCTAGTATAAGAGCTTTTAGTATAGGAAAGGAAGGGAGTGCCTTAGGAGCGTGCTCCCGAAACTGGGATCTCGCTTCCAAATAAAGTGAGCTTTAGGAGCGGGAGCAAGGGGGTGGGGGGTGATCCCACGCAACATAGCTCTAGAAGACCTTTCTGATCAAAATTAGCCATCTCGAAGACAGTAGGAATCACCTAACATTCCTTAACATCAATGGGTGTGTTTCTCATCATCGTTTCATTGAAACTTTAGATGTCTTTGTGTTGCAGCGTCCTGTGGCCACTATGGTGGTAACCTTAGATTCTAGAGCATCATAAGCTTCAGTGACCAGGGCATTTGTTGAAGTGTTTTCTTCCTTTTCTTTTATGTCATGATCAAGTGAAGTGTCCTCCAAAGAGGATGAATTTGCATAAGTCAAAATAATATGATCTAAATGTACTCCCTGAATTATAATAGCTTTTATGTCCTTCGTATTGAGTTTTCAAAGCTTTGGCCAAACCATCTTGATATTTCGACACACTACCAAATTCTGTGACAAGCTCTTCTATGGAGTTGAATCTCTATCCCAAACAAGGTTTGAATCCAAAAAGAGGACCCCATGGATCTGAAGTACCTATCTACTGCTTCAGGGACCACAATTATCATCAAATCATTCCCAACATTGCTTCATTAGTGTCTCCACCAACTATTCCAAAAATGGTGATTGAAATCATCTTGAATCTGCCTTGATTTGATAAACAAGCCAACAACATGAGCTTTCAATTAAGATGATGTTACCACTTATGTCCTTTCTATCATCATTCTTTGTAGGCCAGTGCCTCATGTACCAAAGATGAACCAATAAAATCTATACATCAATTATTGTATGTCATGCTAGGCTTGCATAACAGTGGTAACATTATATTTGATGAAATGTCTCTTCATGTTTTGATCTGATCTTTCTAATCCTATATGTATTTCTTCTCTATGTTGTTTCAACAACCTTCAACCTCATGATTTGACCTGTTAATATTCATCTCTGACTCGGACCCATGTTCTAAACACTTTTCTATAATATCAATATCGCTCTGATGCTAAACTATGAGAGGAGGGAGAGGCACATTAATACAACTTCAACTTGAAAATAAAACATGTACATAGATCAAAAGAATAGAACATATAAAAATGCTTCAACATGCATGGATTTAGTACTTTATTTCAATAGCAACAAAAAATTTCTTATATCTTCTATTCAATCATAAGAAATTGGATATTACAAAAAGAGTCTTCTTCCAAAAGTTTCAATGTTAATTAACTTAATGATGGTGCCTAAACGTGAATCAATATCATTATCACATTATAAAAGTTTTCAATAATCAATATAATTTTAATGTTCCTACTACAACATATTATCCCATTACCATGGGAATATCACAAAATAGTTTAATGTTATAACTAATTTAATTTTCATAAACAAATTAAAAAGCATTGATACATCAAATATCTTACTACACATATCCAAGGATGAACAAAAGTGATCTAAGGTATCTTACAAACCACCAACCTCGGCTTCTTCTCTGTGGACCTATGGCTTTCCTATCTATACGCCTCTACGTGGGCTTGCATATGTCTTCTATGCAGCTCATATTCCTTGGCCTACCTAGCGAGAGAGAGACAAAATAGATAGTTATGCATATCAACTTAATTGCATTGATTTCAACAATATAGTTTAACTTTTTTATGTTCAAGTCTTACACAGTTGGAAGAGCCTATTGCATTCCATTGCAAAGACTCAATCTTGAAATCACTTGTAACAAATTCAAGTTGAAATTATTTCGTAATGGTAAATAAATGGAGTTTAATATTTGAAAACAATATGGACATCTTCTACATTGAGATTGCAAAAAACCAAATGTAGACTCCACGTCTTATTGTCTAACATATCTATGCGACATAAGCTATTTCAAAAAATTGTTGGTAGGAATTTTGTACAAATTATTATTCAATAAAGCTTATACACTTCTCAATTTCTAATTTTATAGGTCGGGTTATTTTATCATGACCTAAGATATGAGTAGCCTTTAAAAACTCTCTGATAATAAAACCAACATAGATCCATCTATAATGGGTAGAGAGGGATCAAATCGCTCAAGGTGCAAACCTCTTCTCAAATTTTGCACTCTAAAAAGGTTTTCACTTAAAGATATTTGATCATCTAGGCACATGGTGCATGGTAGATCATAATCTTAGATGAATCTATTATGGTGTATTGTGTCCAACATTGATAGTCAAATAATATATGACCTACAAACTTAAATATGGAACTATTTTGAAGGAAAGAACAATAGGAAATAATGTGACGAGAGTGAAGTGAATGTAGTGCACTGAATGTAGCTTACAACATTCAAAAGTCTCCATTCAAAAAGCGTGTCCATGCCGACTTTGGTAAACATGGAAAAAACAATTATGAAAAATCAATTAAAATAAGAATGGAAGGTAAATATAGTTCATAAAATCCCACCATCAACAAAGTTTTCAATCCTATTCCAACCTTTGCCTGGGTTCAACATCAAGAAACAAAATGGGAATGAGAAACCAAAAACAATTGTAAGAGCGAGGGTTGTGGGAACATGAGGACTTGAAAGAGCCAACAATGCATTAGCTTGAATGTATGGCTTCGAAGATGAAGGGTGTACTCAACTCGAGGGTGACATAGGTTTTGAGAGACATAGGATTTCTTAACTAAACATTTATAATTCTTGAATGTTTCATTTGCAAATGGTAATATTCTTATTGTTCATAGCCAATTTAGTTTTTTCGTTCCAAGTGGTTATTTATCCTGCACAACCCATAATCATTGCTTGACATTAAATACTATTGTATGCCACTTTCTATGCTCGTCTCTTGGGTTCTCCATCCGTTTCAATTTTTTTAAGCATAATACTTCTTTTCTCTACCAAAAAGGAATGGAAGCTTGACCATTCATGTGAAGTTGGGTTCCATTTATTCATAGCAATTATACTACCATGGCTTCCAAAAAGCATTCTTCTGGCTTAAGCCTTGTAGCAATTGGTTTAATTCTTGTATTTGATCTTCATACTATGGCCCTATATGACCATTCCAAAATAATTTTCATATCAATTCACAAAATAAAACTATATATTTAAAGTGTCATCAAATTTTCATGTGTCAAACTATTGTACTAATTGAGGGAGACTTTTATTAATAAAGAGCTTCCAACTTTTAGTTAAATTTCATTTATGAAGTGAAAACATTATTAAAATTTATTTATAAAGTAAAAACAATATTAAACTTCATTTATGAAGTGAACATATTGTCAAAAGCCTCTAAAAGTGACACAACTTACTTTTTTCCACAAATAAAAGAAAGAATCATTAATGAAATATATACCTTGAGACTATAATCATATGTTTCTTAAGTTAATTCTCAAGAGATTTCAGCAATATCTCACATAGACCTTAGATAGAAAAACGCCTAAAACGAGGACCACGAGGACCACTCAAGGTGGACATGCAAATAAGTTTGGATCGCGTTTATATTTAGATCCTACGTTACAAATGCAGAGCTTTTTTGTATTTTCTGGTGCATTTTTTTCTTTCTCTATGATCGTTTCCACCCCTTACATCACTCTTTCCGCGGGGATCATCAAGGTTCTGGAGTTTTTAACCTGCAAAGGGATATTTTGCTCCTCGTCTACTGCTACTGCCACTGTCAGGTGAGTTTTCATATTCATCCATTATTTTTCCCGTCAAAATTCTAATATGATTTGTGGCTTGTGTTTTCTTGGGTGCGGGTTTATTTATTATTCCGTCAATATAGATTTGTCAAGTTTTCTGTGAGGGCTTGTGATATTTTCTCAACTCACTGCTTTTTCAGGTGGGAAAGCCCTAATTTTTCTATTGTTATTTTTATGTATAGATATTAAATATCTATGTTTAAATCATGTATAGATATTAAATCTCTATGTTTAAATCAGGGTTTCTGCAATTTTTGGTCAGATGTTTTCTTGGGTATGGCTCGTCAATATAGATTTGTCAAGTTTTCTGTAAGGGCTTGTGATATTTTCTCAACTCGCTACTTTTTCGGCTAGGGTTTGAGTGGGCAAGCCAAGCTCTCTTTCTTCTATGGTTATTTTTTATGTATAGATATTAAATCTCTATATTTAAATAAGGGTTTCTACAATTTTTGGTTAGATGTTTGCAAGAACTTCAGCTATTTTAATATTCTTCACTCTTTTTAAACTAGACCCACAATAATAAAGTAGTAGAATAGCTAGTAGCATCATATTTTGAAGCGGTTAATACAGCAGATGCACAAGCACAAGTAGTGAAATAGTGAATGTGTATTTTTATTAAAAAGAAGATGTTCAAGTAGCACGCCTTAAAACAGTTTATACCACAGTTGCACAAGTAGCATACCTTTTCTTTAATACATATTATATACGGCACTAGTAGCAGTAAGCGCAAAGTAGAAAGCACAATAGTAAGATAGAGTGAATTAGGAATTTATGAATTGGATCCAAGAATATAGGATCATCGATCTGTTCTACAAGTAAATACAATACTAGCTAGCTGATCGACATGGTCGAAGCACTTTCGAATGTCAGCATGTAATAATTGCTCCATCACACTCCACCGCCTAGACATCGAGCGGGCATAATATCCTAGCAGTAATAAGCTTGTCCACCCACCATCCAACGAGGTTATCTGATGGACCATCATAATCCCCTCCCCCATTCGGTAGTTAAAGCCATCGATCCAGAGTACAACAATCTAATCTAAAGGGAAAACATGCCTCTAGGGACCATCATCTCATCCCTGGAGCATGTTACTAAAATTCCTTGGCTACTCCTGTAAAAAGAAACCCATTCGTTGGACTCTATCTTTATAAAAATGGTATGACATAGAGCTCTCGTCTCTACCAGCCCCGCCTGACTTGGCAGGCTAGTGGGGCTAACACACTCTGAGGCCAGTTTTATAGAACATATACAAGACCGAACTATAGCCTACGTACTCAATCGGTCTCCTCCTCAAGTCCAATCAATCGAAATATTCATTTGTTAATTTTCTTGGTTTGAGAGACTGGCCTTCCTTTCAGTGCTGGGAGAATAGATCAATAGTTGGTTGGTTGGCTCACACAAACCAGTCCACCAGAGGAGGGAATAAGGGACTACACACACCATCACACCAAGATGGAACTATAAACTATTGGCTAACACGCACCATCACACCAAGATGGAACTATAAACTATTGGCTAATTGTAACTATCCAGCCGATGGTTATTTGTCTTCCTAGGTATGGATAGGACCCGCTACCCCTATTCAGTAGCCCTTACCTGAACCTCTTTCTGAACCCTTATCTTCCCTCTTCGTGTTAGCCTCACCCTTTGTGTCATTTGCCTACCGGTTTATGTGATCTGGCATCCCTTCAAAAGTTGTTGTTCCTTCCTATGTATTCAGATAAAATGGGATTTTTCCCACACTTATGTACTTGTATTGAGTTCCTCATTACTATGGTTATGCAATAATGCTTATGAGGCAGACCTGCCCAAATACTAGGAAATTTAAGAAACATTTTATGTTATTGACCTGTTCAGATATAATGGAGATCCTCGAGAAGACTTTTCCAGGAAACTTTATATCCTGGCTTTGTAAGGACTTAAAAATAGATTTTGCCAGTCCTCCCTCCATAGAATTGCCTTATTCATGCTCTCTCACTATCATGAGATAAAACGTTAGAGAAAGACTACTTCGTAAAGTAAGATGTTTATGGAGTTACGTAACTTACTTCCTTGTCTTTATTCTATCTATAGTTACCAATTCTCTTTATTATATCTCTAGTCACCGAAATAAATGAGATGATCTCGTGAAATAACATGCCTTATAAGAGATCCACCATAAATTGAGAGTCTATTTAAAGAAGAGACCCTATGCAGCAAATTACCTCTCATTTTCACTCTCGACGAGTTCATGCATATGTCAACCCAGTCTAGGTGTTATGCTCTCTCATTCGCTAAGGTAGGCATCATAAGTAAGTGTAGAGCTAAGTAGACTCATCAAGACCTTCTATGGTTTATAAGTAGAGAGTAGACAATTAAAATTGAACGGAAGAGATGCGAGATGTTGGATAATTATATTTATTTAGATGACGAGACAATTCAACAGTTCAATGATTGATCACTATGGGCATGTTGACCGACTTTTTTCCTCTGCTTGATGTTTGTTTTTTTACCTATTTTGTTCTTCCATTAAAATAAATCATGATAAGTTTGCCACTGTGGATACTGTTTTTTAAGAACTTTATTACCAGAAGAGTATACTTCCCTAGCAGTATGGAAGGTGAATACGGAATATAATTTACTTTATGAAACATTATAGTGCAATCCCTTAGCGTCTATATTTTCTTCATTTGGTTGTGCCCAACTGAAAATTGGTTATTATTGTGTCATATTGTTCAATTGCAGCATTTTCACTGGAACTGAGTGTATAGTCATAAGTGCTGGTACTTATTGTTGATCATCCTTAAGTTCAATACCCAAAATTGATCTCACAACCCTTTTTAGAAGGAAAGTGCAGACAAGTTGCTCTATATCGTGACACCTATATCAACCGTCACAACTGTAACATGTGAAAATGGTAACGCTCATTCCAACTAGTAAATGTCTGAAACCGACACAGCTCTTGCTGCTTTAATCCCACTACTATAATCATTTATCGTGAACATCATTTTCCTACTACAAGTTTGGAATTCAAGATTACCATCCAGTTACTATTGGCCTGGAAAAAATGATAAATGTGGAGCCCAATTGTTTATGGTATAATATAGTAAATGTTTAGTCCCGTAGTTGATGGATATGGATAATACAATGCTTCTATTGCATTGATTTGTCTTACAAATGCTATCTATGTGATATTTGTTAATACATCCTATTTTCAACAATAAAGTTTCGTTGTTCCTTGTTAAGAAAAACTAAGTTAGAGGTATTGTCTTTGATGTTCCTTGTTAAGAAAAACTAAGTTAGAGGTACTCTCTCTTTTAGAATTTCAAATTCAGTTCTTTTGTGATTGGTTTTAACTTTTTAGTCGAGTTACAAAGCATGAAGGACCTTTTGTCTTTGCGTGAAAGCCTTAAATTATAAAGTGAGTTCTGATTTTTTAAATTCTGATTTTTTAAGATGTTTATAATCTGCACACAATGCAAATATAGATAACACATGAAAAGACAAAGGGATTGTTCTTGCAAGTGGTTTGAACATAAATTTTATGAAACTGTAACTTACATTTTTTTTTGTTAGCAATTTATTCGTTTGCCTGTAACCTTTTGTATCCACAAAGTACTCTTGCATTCGACTTTTCAAAGGTATGATGAGCATATATGTGTGTGAGAAAGTCCTTATAGGGGCTTCTTAACTCAATGGAAATCCAAATACTGCAAACCAATGGCATATTTCTTCCTAATTTTGCATAGACATATATCACATTTTAGAAAATGAAATCAAAATCCAACAAATCTCCCTTTAACTGTTCCACTAAGCATGAATTCATAAAAGTTGATGCATGCAAAGCAGAGTATAAAATATCTTAAAAGATTTTTTATTCTTGTTTGCTTGTGTTCCAACTTCCAAGTCAAACAATTACAACAAATTGACATCTTTACAATCTGCACCAAGTGGATATCACAAGTCTATATTAACATAATAGGGTGGCCCAATTCCTTTTTATTTGGTCTAAAGATCACCTCTTTGCATTCAGTACACTTTGCAAACATTTAATTTAACGGTCGATATGTTCATACCATGGAAGTATTTTTTATCAACAATTGTAATTGTCACACGTGATTGAGATGGTTTGAGCTTATGACCATTATTTCACTCTCTTTGGAATGTTTGAATTTGTAACAGTAGTATTCTAGGTGTATAAGAAAATATGGTATTCATAGAGTGTCAATGTAAATTGGGATTTCCACTTATTTTGGGAGTTACTGTCTGATATTATGCATTTTTTTCAGGAATCAAGTAGCAGCACAGGATGGTAGACAGGAATATAAATTAAATTATAATTGCTGAAAGAGATCACGGTGAATGTTCAGATGCAACAGTTGAGATAAAGGTTAAAACGTTGGATTCACATACTTACATTTTAAGAGTAGACAAGTGTGTAAGTATTTTTATTTCCTGGTCATCAATGCTTTTAATTTTATTTGGAGTTAAAAATGGATGAGGTCACAGTAATTCAGAAGTTGTTAGGCTCCAAATGCTTATATTCTGTTACAACTTTTATGATAGAATTCAAAAAAGAAAATCTCAAAGTGGTGGGAACATTAGACTACTATATTTTTGTACTTATTTATTTATGTATCTTACTTCAAGGTGTTTGCCGCATGATATCATTCCATCTGCTCTATTGCTGAAAAGATATTATCTTTTTATTTTTTAAAATTTTGTTCTTTCAAATTTGACTTGGCCTATATAATGTGTTTTTATAATTTCTTTAGTCATCATCAATTGAATTTCTGAGTTAATACCTTTGAAATTATGCTGCACCTGTGATCTATCTATCCTGAATCCCAACGTAAAATTTGATCCTTGTCATCATGAGATTCAAGTTTGCTATCAGATGTTCAACATGTGGGTCAGGGTTATTCTAAAAATAACAGATGTTTGTCCCCTAGGTTGGATTTCATTGTGAAACTAGTTAGCAATATTTTATATATGGATACTAGAAGAAGAGAACCGAATGTTATTCTCTTTCAATTTATTTTGTTTGGACCATAGTCACTAGACTCGGAAACATCAATAAATTGACAGGGAAAATGGATCAAAGTTTTGAATTGGATAAGGAAAAAATCAGCAAATATATACAGATATTTTGAATTAAAAATACTTTTCATTGATATTTGAAATAGCCATGTCCATGTATT
The DNA here is from genome assembly GCA_001517045.1 of Pseudotsuga menziesii. Taxonomy (NCBI): domain Eukaryota; kingdom Viridiplantae; phylum Streptophyta; class Pinopsida; order Pinales; family Pinaceae; genus Pseudotsuga; species Pseudotsuga menziesii. Next base: position 13,297 of record LPNX010018324.1, on the reverse strand, counting down.
ACAAGATTTCAATAGATCTTCAAAATTTCACAATGAATAGGTATCATCTATAATATGATGATAATCTCGATTCTCATCCGTAAGGTGAATCGAGAATCCAGATGAAAAATTGTCTAAGTTAACCCTCCCCAGGTAGCCTCTTTGTGGATGATTTGGTCACTATCCCTTCACACCAGCAAGTAGAAAACACCTCCATCAAGCAAAACAATGATAAAAAACAATGAAAATTGGGTTTAAAACCTTTTCTTGGGTGCAGACTTCCATAAATTGCTAGCCAAGGGTTAAGTCATGAGTTTGACTTGTGATGACTGAGTCAACTTGGTCAACCCAAGTTAAACTCAAAAAGTTTTGAATTGGATCTTTTGACTCCAGAGTCCAATTTAAATCATAAAATTGCAATTTGACTCACGATTCCTGTGACTTCGGTTTGGACTCTTTGAAGCTACATTGCAGGGGAACCCTGGCCTCTCACACTTTGTTCTCGAAGCATGCTTTGAGAGGGAGTGTTCAAGAAGTGCACTTAGGAGTATGCTCTCAGGGTCTTTGAGGTGCTTCCAAGGTGATCCTTGAATGATAACATAACATTCTTAACTTATAAGGGTAGAAAGAGAAAATCCTTAAATTTTTTACGTTATTATTAATTGTTTTAGGATGTTTGAGATGGGTTCCAACTTCAGTAGACCTCATTTGAAGAAAATAGCATCCCATCCAAAAATTTAAATTCAACAAAAATAGCAGTTTTTATCACTCCAACAAACAGAACTGCACCGAACCAAAGAGAAGTCCACTAAACCATCAAAAGACACTAAATGCCATTATGCCCTTTTTCCACATGTCATCTTACTTAAGGGGAAGTGACCTCCACAAATATAGGAACTGATGAACCTCTAGCTTTTCCTTTGAAGGACTTGCCGCTAACATCGTGCACTCAAAATGTTGGTCAAGCAAGAGCCAAAGTTATATTATTTCTTGTAGAACAACTGAAATAATGTAATTGAGATCTTGGAAAGGATAATAGCATGTTTCCCCTGCCATATCATGTTTTGGATTTAATTTTACATGAATAAAATACAACTTGTGAAATTGTTGCTGACAATGGTCTTGTTAACGTTTTGCTGGATATCTTGTCTAGTTTTTACCTGGATCCATAAAAAAGTGGCAGCCTTCCAATTTTAAGTATGTGATCCCCATGCTACTAGTTGTTGATAATTTTCTATAGTTGAAGCAACAATTCGATTCTAATATTATGATTAAATAGTCCAAGAAAAAAGATGGTGATTTTGAGAATACTGAGAATTTGGAGTCTAATCATCAAAATCGTACAAAGAACATGTTGGTTGTTCCTGAAGGGTACATAATTACTGAAGAGTAGAAAAAAAATATTGACATAGTTTGCAACTTCGTTCAGATGAATCTTACCTCAACTGTTGTACAATCTCTTCTTTAACTATGTGCAAGGCTAAAAAGGGTGCATGTCATAGCATTGCGTTTCCTTGAAAGAGATGGATTGGTTTCTTTGGTCATCTTTCCTACTAGTTGCTTATTTTCAGGGTTTAACAGTGTTTCATCAACTATTGTTTATCATATTCTTGAGGGTCCTCATATGCTTCAGGCAGCTATGGAGTCAAAAATTTGACAAGATATTGTAGCTTCTTTGAATCAAAACATAAGTGGAAGGTTGAGTCCTCATAATTTTATCTCAAACTTAGTTCTTGTTATCTCAAACTTATCTTGATTGAGCTGAAGGTGATTTTCTGTTTGATGCATTTCATGTGATGCCTATTGAAAAGGTTTTTGGGGAGAATCGACGATAGGCAAGTACTACCTCTATCTATAATCTTATAGGAAGGATTGATGATCGTGGAACACCATTTCAACATCCAATTCTCATTAGACCATCTACCCCTTTTAAATCAGTTTTTTTATCAAGAGCAATATGCAATTTTTAAAATTTCTGGTCGTTGAACATCTGCTAGATTATAAATTGTTTTTCTTGGATTCAAACTTTATAATTCATAGTTTAAGGACATATATAATGTAATGTGTCTATGATTACAGAGAATGATAGGGTTGTAGCAGAGAGTAATATTGAAAGTACTTCAGATCCATCCCATTTGGATTATATTTATTGAACACTTCGATGTGGGCAACCAATAAGTCGTTTGAGTAGTTGGGTTGATGATAGTCAGCAACATAGAGGAATTAGTGGCACTACAATAGAATTAGGAATTGAGGATAGTTTTTTTTCTCAATTATAGAGGGCTCAACTAGTTGATGACACTCAATCATATTAGGCCCATGATACCACCAGATCATAGGAAAAAGGTGATGCTACTACCTCACAAGCTGTAGATGTTGGTATTGTAATGATAGAAACTTTACAATCATAGGAAAATCATATACAGAGAACCAAAGAACGTAATCAATACCATGTTGAAGATAATACAATCTATCATCCTTTGTCGACCATTAGATACTCAAAGTTGTGTATTGATCATTTTTACCATTATATAGGACTTTGTAAGTTAGGTTTCCAAATTCTTAAAGGGTTCTAGCTCAATGGAAGAGCGCTTGCCTTACAAGTAGGAGGTTGGTGGTTCGATTCCTCCAGGCCCTAATGATATTATAGTATCGGTTAAAAACAACTAAATTAGTAAGCAAAAAATAAGAGATAGTTGACCAAACAAAATGACCAAAACTCGTATATAAAATTTACTAAAAATTACTAAATTAGTGACCAAAACATGAGAGATACGAAACTAGGAATTAAAAAGGATGCAACACGTAGCACTAATGATGAAGCCAAACATGGCGTCGATATGGTGGCAAAATAAGACGTTATTTTGGATGCAAAACATGGCACTACATAGGAAGCAAATTATGATGCAACAATAGAATAAATAGTTGACGTCATTTTGGTAGCAAAACATGATGCAAAAAAGGAAGCAAAAATTGGTGCAAATTTGGAAGCAAAAATTGGCACATATTTGGAAGTAAAACATGGTGCAAAATGGGATGATAAAGTGGTAGCAAAAATGGATGAAATATTGGGTGTGTTGAGGCCTAGAAATTCGCAGGCAACAACAGCAAGGGATTCTCCCCAGTCAACATTCCCAACTAGCCCATGACTGTTTGGTGTAGGGAATCCGTCTGGTTTGCGGTCCGGCTACCGTAGGTCAAGTAACAAAAGGGTTCACCAGTTGCAGCCCAGTCCACCGTGTATGTTTTTTTTTTTTTGTATTTTGACTTAAAATATGAAATGCACGTGCCTAACTAACAATGCAGGGTGATAAAGGATGCAAGCAGCTGTCACAACGTGATGCGCAGGTTCTTACCTCTCGTCTTAGAGCTTGCAAACATCTGAATCACATAAACAATAACAAAGTAAATACTAACTACACTATCTCTAGAGAGATGAATATTAATTCATGAGTAATGCACGACTGTTCATGTGTTATGGAGAATCACAGATAGCTATTCTTACAACCAAACATATAAACATGAATGAAAGTATACATGATAAGATAGCTCATCAATAGTTAAAAATTCCATTACTCATAGTGGAAAACATCACAGAAAATACCAGAAAGCATTCAGACAAGAACATAGGTTCAGAAAGTTAGAACGCTCTCACAGTTAATGAAACACAGTTGAAAACAAAATAGTTCCCATTCAACATCGCTCATTTAATCACATTGATACATTCCACAAAGCACTTTCTCCAACTTGGAAAATTTGCAATTTCTGGCTGTAAAACGAAGTAGTTCCTCCTACAAGCAATAGTTTACAAGTTTTGGAGTGGGGAAAAGCCCCTATAACTTATAACTTTCATATATTTAAACAAAACAGTAGACCGCTTGGGTTCCCTCCAAACGTGTGACTTTTCGGTCCTTTGAACATTTCATATCCCTCTTTTACATATTTTCTATGCATGCTCATGATCGGCTAAGTAACGGACGGACCTTCCAGATCTACGCCTTTGTTGCTTTCAATTTTGTCTTTTACTTTGCTTGCGCCCCTTGAGATCTTGTCTCCTATCAGTACCTTCACGCCGCAGCAATATGGAAAGTCTTTTGGATCTTCCTGTAGTTAATCATTATGCATCATTCATCGAGATTGCATTCTAAACAAAACATCAAATTAAACCAACTAAATGGCTAATCCACAAGAAATGGCCAGGTGCACCACTTGTTCTGAGAATTTTAACAACGCCGATACCACTACCTCATCCACCTACAGGCTCGACAGACATGACCAACAATGAAAAATGGAACAATCATTGGTGGCTCAAAATACTAACATCGGAAGGGTAGATACATTCACCACCGCATAAGCAGGTCTTAAACGTGACAGGCACTGTGAAACCACTTAAGCCTATCGGAGTCAGAAAAGATAGGACCTAAGATGTGGGCAGGAAAGTTCTCAATCGAAAGTCAAAAGGAAATCGACATCAGAAGATGAAATCTTTGCACAGCCGCAACGACGGAAGAGGAAAAGACTACGGCTTCCGACTAAAAGACTGATACGCATCGGCCGGCGGAGCGCTTTACACTTCGGGTGCTGATCCGCTTTGCGGGCCGCAATGGCGGAAGAGGAGAAGACTACAGCTTCCGATCAAACAAAAATTGATGCCCGATCAATAGAAAATATTAAGTGTTTGGACAGCTTTAAAATTCAACAGCGGTCAAAATCTACTTCACCTCTGAAACAGTGGCCCTTCAAAGAACAATTAGCAAAACTAAACTCAAGATCTGCGACCCAAAACAACTTCAAAACACACGCAACTTCTGAAGACTAGGACGAGAGTTAATCTTCAAAAATCATTCAAAATTAAAGCATGACCAAAAAATAGTTCACGGATTCAAACGATTCAAAGCAACCTTAAATGATGAGGAGGGGACCAAAATTTAAAAAATTTGGGGAGAACAGTTGCAGCTGCAACAATTGGTGATTACCTGGTGAACCTAGATCTCTGGATGATTATTCCTTGAGTAATAGACTATTTAACAACAAATGCATCCATTGAATTCTTCCAGCTATCTGGATTTCTCAAATGACATAAATGTGTAACTTTAAATCATTGATAATATTCCAATTTGGGAGAGTGGAAACCAAGATCTTCAAGTCCAGATAACTCTGTCGAGGCCGAAAAATGAGTTTCATTGTTAATTTTGTCTTCAGGTAGTTGGCAGATTGGGCACCACAGGATTGCAGTGTATGGCAAATAGAAATATTCATTTGTTCCTCATTCCCATGCCACTTTAGCACTTTTTGTGCTTTTGGACTTTTGTCCTTTACATATGAGTCCTCCTGCATGCCTTTCTTTCTGAATTTTAATTCAGGCTCCTCTATCCCAAGTGTCCTTTTGTGTGAGTGGTGTATTTCATGTTTCAGCTCACGGATGGAGAGGAACTTTTGGCAATTTAGTACTTATGATTCAGTATTTGCTTTGATGTATGATGCTTTCATAGGAGTTTTTGACTCTTATCTGCCTTTTGGCGTTCGTTTCTTGGCATGGTATCATTTGTATATAATTGATAGGTATAACTCCTGATTCTTATCTATTCCATTGACATATCATACATTTATACATTTCATGTGGCGGTTGAGAACCATCCTTTTCACCTTCCTATGCAACTATTCAAATCCCTACATAACAATTTTTTTATTTATAGTATATAATCCCGGTGGATTATATTCTAAAAATCCCCCTCTTAATCCGAAGGGGTGTTCGTAAGTCCGAGCATGTTTCTAAATCTTTCAAACTTTTCTCGTCCAAGCGCTTTGGTGAATATGTCTGCAACTTGATCTTTGTGGAACAATGTCGAAGATGGACTGTCTTGGCCTCTACATGATGTCGAATCAAATGATACTTTGTGTTGATGTGTTTGGTTCAATCATGGAATCTAGGATTCTTATCCAGCTTGATTGCAAAAGTATTGTCGACCAACAATGGAGTGGAGTTCTCTTGTTTTTCTTGCAAATCTTCAAGTATCTTCCTGAGCCATACTATTTCTTTCGTTGCTTCAGCTGCAGCCACATATTCTGCTTCTGTTGTTGAATTTGCCGGAACTAACTGTTTGCGTGATCTCCATGAGACAGCTGCTGATCCAAGACTCATAGTGTATCCAGAAGTTGATACTCCTATCTCCTTATCACCATCAAAATCTAAT
>LPNX010018323.1:28890-69003 GCA_001517045.1 Pseudotsuga menziesii | reverse complement strand
AAAGAGGATATAAAAAAAACCTGAATATCACAAAAGCCCAACTATGGAGAAAATTTATAGATTCAAGAACATGACAGCCTCCAGATGTGAGGAAGAATCGAGTTTGCATGGACTGGTGTAATTACCATCCATGGAGAGAAAAGTGGAGGAAGAGATGGTTCATAGTTTTTGACAAGCCTCCATGCAATAATGTTGAGGTCCCACAGTATTTTCTCAAGAAACTGTGAGCTGAGTTTGTGTTAGGGTTCCATGTGAACTACTTCAACATCACCGAGTTCCATGGCATCAGTTTTGTCTCAGCCCAAGATCAACCTCACACCCACCGGAACCCACTCAAAGGACCTCTTGCACCTAGACGAGAGCCAAACCCGCTTCCTTAACCCCCTGGGTTAGCTAGAGGTCTAGATGATATCCATGAGTCCGTTAGACGTGCCACATGGCACCTTCTCAGGCATACCACTTTTGTGGCCATGTCCTCGTAGAGTGAGCAGGACCACCCCAAGAGAGACACTTCTACACGGTCTACTGGTGGTGGGACAGGGAGAGCAGCTACAGGTGGAAGCCAAGATGATCCATCCAGGTCGACGTGACCAGTGCCACATCGTTGTTCTCATTGTGGGAATCAATCCCAGCTTGGTGATGGAGCATGCAGTGCAGGATCTAAGATACTTACTAACATCCTTGCGAAGCTTCATCCAATAGAAATACTTATGTAGTACTGTGATTGTCTTCTCCAAGCTGAATTTTCGTGCCACCCAACTATAGTGGGCTTCCCAAATCAATTTTGCACTCTCACTTGAAGGAATATAGAGATGCCCTAAATGGCGTAATAGTACATCATGTAGATGAAAGTTGAAAATGGCCTTTCCTACTCCAACATATAGGAGATAGTAGAGAAGTCATGATCATTTTCATAGAGTTGGGACTAGCATGAGGCCTCATACCCACAAGAGTCGAGAATTGTGGTTAATGTTGCAACTAAAGGTTGAATGAGGCAGTTAATGATGTGATTGATGCCCCTTTCTTATATTTAATGTTGATGTGAAATGTTACAAGTATGTCGACCACTTTTGATGTTGGTCATTCTATAATATGTCGTGTGTCGACTTCATGAACTGCAGACGCTTGTGATCTATATGGATGGTTTTCTACCTCCCTAGAATGTAATTCTTCCATTGGTGATAGGATTATATAATGTAATGCATGGGCGCCCACAAGAACGTACTACCTAAATATGATGCAATGGGAGCGCACGAGCGGAACAAAACAACAATGTGCACGCAGCTCCTAGATGTGCGCACGTGCTCCCGCTTCGGTAGTAGCGAACCTCCATGCTAGATTACCAACGTGGACAATAGGAGCGTGCACGCACCCCTAATGGTGCGCTCATGTGCCTATGCGCGCACACTTATGTGGACGCACACGCGTGTTTGGCGCAATTGCACATATGGACGTGCACACATCCCTGTGTTTTTAAAAAAACAGTGAACAATTGTTTTGTTTTCTACCCACCCATGAGTGCGCAAGGAGGCATTAACGACCCCCCAAGGAGACAAAAACGACCCCCAAGGAGCCCAACGGAATTGTCCAACTTTCCTAAAATGACGTTGGAGTAAGGTAAATGGAGTAGGAATGCAATTTTTTTTGTTTATTTCAATGTTTTTTTATGTTTTTCAAATAAAATACAAAATTAAAAAAAATTGACAATCAATTGAAACGGGAAAAATTTGATATTGCGGGTACAAATTACCTAAACACAATTACAAATACCAATGAACCATCCCAAGAAAGGAATGAACAAACCAATCAGAGGACTGAAACCCCTAATTAAACCAAGAAAACCCCGAATTAAACCAAGAAAAACCCGAATTAAATGAAGAAAACCCCAAAGATTAGTTACACAGGGATTTAAACCAATTAAGAATTTCAAGTGATGAACTGAAGAACACCAGGGAACCCTCTCGGGTTTCCCTCACCACATCACTAGAAAATATAATATAATCTATCAACATTGTCCACAGTGAGATAACCAGTTTGAGCAAATATAGGGCTTGAATGAGAGAGTATTATGGCATTGGTATATCTAAAGAGGATATAAAAAAAACCTGAATATCACAAAAGCCCAACTGTGGAGAAAATTTACAGATTCAAGAACATGACAACCTCTAGATGTGAAGAAGAAGCGAGTTTTCATGGACTGGTGTAATCACCATCCATGGAGAGAAAAGTGGAGGAAGAGATGGTTCATGGTTTTTGACAAGCCTCCATGCAATAATGTTGAGGTCCCACAGTATTTTCTCAGGAAACTGTGGGATGAGTTTGTGTTAGGGTTCCATGTGAACTACTTCGACATCACCGAGTTCCATGGCGTCAGTTTTGTCTTAGCTCAAGATCAACCTCACGCCCACTGGAACCCACTCAGAGGACCTCTTGCACCTAGGCGAGAGCTAAACTCGCTTCCTTAACCCCCTGGGTTAGCTAGCGGTCTAGATGATATCCATGAGTCTGTTAGACGTGCCACATGGCACCTTCTTAGGCATACCACATGTGTGGCTATGTCCTCGTAGAGCGAGCAGGACCACCCCGAGAGACACACTTCTACACAGTCTACTGGTGGTGGGACAGGGAGAGCATCTACAGGTGGAAGCCAGGATGATCCATCCAGCTCGACAGGACCAGTGCCACATCATTTTTCTCATTGTGGGAATCATGGGCACCCACAAGAACCTGCTACCCAAATATGATGCAATGGGAGCGCACTAGCGGAACAAAACAACAACGCGCACGCAGCTCCTGGATGTGCGCACGTGCTCCCGCTTCGGTAGTAGCAAACCTCAATGTCGGATTACCAACGTGGACAATAAGAGCGTGTGCGCACCCCTAATGACGCGCTCGCGTGCCTATGCGCACACGCGTATGTGGATGCACGCGCGTGTTTGGCGCAATCGCACATAGGGACGTGCACACATCCCTGTGTTTAAAAAAAAAATGTGAACAATTGTTTTGTTTTCTACCTACCCGCGAGTGCGCAAGTAGGCATTAACGACCCCCCAAGGAGACGAAAACGACCCCCAAGGAGCCCAACGGAATTGTCCAACTTTCCTAAAATGACGTTGGAGTAAGGTAAATGGAGTAGGAATGCAATTTTTTTGGTTTATTTCAATGTTTTTATTGTTTTTCAAATAAAATACAAAATTAAAAAAAATTGACAATCAATTGAAATGGGCAAAACTTGATATTGCAGGTACAAATTACCTAAACACAATGACAAATACCAATGAACCATCCCAAGAAAGGAATGAACAAACCAATCAGAGGACTGAAACCCCTAATTAAACCAAGAAAACCCTGAATCAAACTAAGAAAAACCCGAATTAAACCAAGAAAACCCCAAAGATGAGTTACATGAGGATTTAAACCAATTAAGAATTTTGAGTGATGAACTGAAGAACACCAGGGAACCCTCTCGGGTTTCCCTCGCCACATCACTAGAAAATATAATATAATCTATCAACATTGTCCACAGTGAGATAACCAGTTTGAGAAAATATAGGGCTCGAATGAGAGAGTCTTATGGCACTGGTATATCCAAAGAGGATATAAAAAAAACCTGAATATCACAAAATCCCAACTATGGAGAAAATTTATAGATTCAAGAACATGATAGCCTCCAGATGTGAGGAAGAATCGAGTTTGCATGGACTGGTGTAATTACCATCCATGGAGAGAAAACTGGAGGAAGAGATGGTTCATGGTTTTTGACAAGACTCCATGCAATAATGTTGAGGTCCCACAGTATTTTCTCAAGAAACTGTGAGCTGAGTTTGTGTTAGGGTTCCATGTGAACTACTTCGACATCACCGAGTTCCATGGCGTCAGTTTTGTCTCAGCCCAAGATCAACCTCACGCCCACCGGAACCCACTCAAAGGACCTCTTGCACCTAGCCGAGAGCCAAACCCGCTTCCTTAACCCCCTGGGTTAGCTAGAGGTCTAGATGATATCCATGAGTCCGTTAGACGTGCCACATGGCACCTTCTCAGGCATACCACATTTGTGGCCATGTCCTCGTAGAGCGAGCAAGACCACCCCAAGAGAGACACTTCTACACGGTCTACTGGTGGTGGGATAGGGAGAGCAGCTACAGGTGGAAGCCAAGACGATCCATCCAGCTCGACGGGACCAGTGCCACATCGTTGTTCTCATTGTGGGAATAAATCCCAGCTTCTCTACGATCTCTTTGGAAACCAAATTATCAGTACTACCATTATCAATAACCATTTTACAACATTTACCTTGTGACTTACACCTTGTTATGAACAAACTTTTCCTCTAAAGTGGTTCATGTACTTGTTTCTCGATATTCACCAAGACTCTCTTCAACATAAGAGCCTCTACATCGTCTGGAGGATTATTCACCTTTGTTTCTTCTTTTTATTCTTCTTGAGCCTTTGCAACATTCACATTTCTTTGACCTGTAGATTTATTTTTTGGACAATCCCAAGACATATGTCCAACCTCTCCACAAGTATAACATCTTACTTCTTTATTTCTACCTCTTCCTCTACCTCCTCCGAATCCTCCTCTCTGGAATGATTGACTGCTACTACTAGAACTTTTAGCTTCATATTTAGAAGTTCTACCCCCTCTGTTTGGAACACCTTTGCCTCTTACCATGTTCTTTCCTCTATTCCTCTGGTTTTGTTTTCTTAGCAATTATCTTCTGTATTTATAGCTACCTGATATGCATCTTATACAGTTTTCAAATTTAATAGACTGAGTTCATATTGTATATCATATCTCAACCCATTGATATACCTAGCTACTCTTTCTAGACCTCCTTCTATGTGTCCAGATCTAATGTTCAGTCTAAAAAGTTCTTCTGTATATTCCATTACGGTCATAAGAAGATTTAACTAATAGTCCTTAGGCATAAATTGACTTTTAATCTTATACAGCATCTTATCGCAAGAGTTAATTTTTTTCTTACCTCGTCTTTCTCGATGGATCTGGAGCTCATCCCACTAGATAGCTACGTGCCCCTTCAATCTGGTAACTGCATATCTTACTTTCTTCTTATCTTCTATCTCTTCAAAATAAAAGTATTTATTCAAATCATTAATCCAACCCATAAGTTCTCCAACATTTAAGTTACCTGAGTACATAGGTACTTCTATTCTTGGTTCGCCACTGATTTTCATCAACATCTTCAATATTTTAACTTCTTCAGGATCTTCTTCTTCTTCCTCAGAGGATTTGGATTTGGCTTCTTCATCACTGTCATCTAAATTGTTTGAATGTTTCTTTCATTCCATAGCTTCTAACCTTTCTTCCATTCTTCTCATGTTTCTTTCCATTTATGTTTCTGTAAGTTGTCTTCCTCGACCACATCCTACAGGAAATCCATGTGCGCGTCCCCTTCTCAGTGACATCTTTCTTCACAAATTCAACTAATCAATTGAATCACTACGTAAAATCTTTGTTCTTCTCTAATACCAAAACTGATGGCCTAAATGACCAAATATTTCCAAGACTTCTGTTAACAGGTTGAATTTCTTGACAAAAATATTCCTTCCGCAAACTCTACAGAATGGAGGATGCAAAAACGTCTTTATATAAATTATGTTCCCTGCAGATCTCCTTCCACAACTATCCTTTCTGCAATTTATGGGATGCGGGATGTGGGATGCGGCTTCACAATATTTATTTTTGCAACTAATTATGTCTGCAATGGTCTATTCAGCATGCGGGATGTGGGATCGCAATTTCCATATTTCCCCAATTCTGCAAACTCAAACTTTATGCACCGTTGATTCTTGCAGTTGATTTGTTTCGCCATGCGGAACAAATTGTGACCATCGATTTCTGTCGCAATAATTTTTCACCGTTCGATCTACTCTAAGATCTTTCTTCGTAGATCACCAAATTGATCACTGGGAGGATCAATTTCTCTGCAACTTAGAAACTAAGAATTTATACACATAATTTATATGGAGGGAACATAGGATGAATTCAAAATTATACAAATTTATATATCAACATGGAATTCATCAAAACACATGAAATGTAATCCTTTGTTCTTTATTAAATCAGATCGAAAACTCAAACACAAAGAATTTACTTCTTCACTCCTTCTATGCACACTCTTTGTTATCTCATCTCTCTCTCTACTCTGTTGCACTCTTTTCCCCCCTCATTCTATTACATTCAAATCATTTTATAACACTCAAAAAAACATGTCAGATCCAACTAGGTTGGATCTGAGGACCTAACAAAAGTAAAACCTATCGACAAACATCAATCCTTGAGTAATCCACATAGGGATCAAGGAGAACAAAGGAAAAATTGCCACTTATTACAATCAAAACTAATTCTATCTACTTGTTAGCGAACCCTATCTAGAACTTGATTACAAGGTAAGTTGATTCATTAGTTAATGAACCTCGAGCTGGATTCTAAGTTGATTCATCAGTCAATTAACCTCGAGTTGGATGCTCTTGCATCACATTTGTGTGTGTGTGTGTATTAGCTAGAAACCTATGGACAACTTACTAGGTAAAAACTAGATAATGCTTATGGGTTGTTGCAAGGAAAGGTGCAAGCATAAGGAAGAGCTATCCTAAAAATACTTAAGAAGGATCATATTTGTATATTTACAAACTAATGATGACTCGATCAATCCAAATCATGTATAACAATAAATTTCCAAATAAAACAAATATGATACCTATATGATATATAAATCACCTTAATTACTCCAATGATTACCTCACACAAATAGATCTCAAATTATTGTTTCTACAATGAGCCTATGTAGGTCCACACAACTACTATTTTGTATTTTTACTAACTCAAAAATTAAAATAAACAACACCATGTGGATTCTTTAACTATTGTTACATTAAAAAAATTTAAAATACACACATTGGAACACCATATATGAAACATTTATACTTGGAAACACAATGTAGAATAACCCAAAAAGGAATGAATGAACATGCCTTATTTTTAATGAATGGAGAGTACAAGGAAAAATAAAAGACTACAAAGATTATTAAAGAGATATGAGACAATATGATATTCTAGAGTACCATATAGAGTCATTTTAATCCTCTACTCTAGTTGTTGTTTATTCCTTGGTGAAATGTCAAATCGCCACAATAGGAGCCAAACCCCTTTGTCCACCGTTGATGTTAGGGATTTATAATACAATGATCGTTGTATAATTATTTAATGAATTCCCATACATTATTAAATTTATGTGGGTGAACCATAGTGATCTAATATGACTTCCACTTGAAACTTTTCAGAATACTTGGGTGATTATTTCTAGGGGAATAACGTTCTCTTATGGGTTGTGTTTGATTAATATCCTCCTATTATAAAGATATCAACTTGTAGAGTTAAGGGAATCTCTGCAAGAAAATATTTCTTGAGGTTAAGGACTTGAAAATTACACTTCTTTGACTCCAAACAAGAAGGTTTCAGTGATGTCATATTAATGCAATTTTTAGAATATGACCTAAAGTTACCATTCTAGGTCCCAAATTCTACCCTCCCCATTCCAAAGAATAAATAATATTATATAGTAACTATGTAGATCGTTTCAATTAATTAGGGTTTGGCTCTATCCAAAATAATCATAAATAAAAGATATCAAAGGAAATGACCTCTACCCCTTGATTCTCTCAAGATTGTTTTTTTTCTTTGTAAAGGAAACCACTCCATGTACAATATTAATTTGGGATTCTCCAATGATTGGCCCCATATATCTTCTCAAGAATTTTTTGTTGCAAATAAAAATGGCCTCAACATCTTCTCCTCAACAATCAAAATGGATAATGCATGAACAATCATGGTCACTTCTACTCCACATGCCAACAACTGACTCCAGAATACATAGTTGTGACACACTCGCATATGTTTCCATGACAATGTCCAGCAATATCCCTACAATGTTGGCCTCTACATCCTCTACATGATTCCTAGGACTAGATAAACCACCAAAATGACACTCAAATTATCCCTCACCATTCTCAACACCGATGTTGACATCAACTATGTAAATCTATTTATTCTATATGTGTACTCATATTCACACCTCTTATGCATACTCCATGGCATTTCCTTCCTCGAAATATAGAAATCATATCGAACTCAATCTAACATTAATGACTTGTTGTTACGTAGATAAATTCCTATGGCTTGGGGTACCACAATAGACATCTTGACTCCAGAAATCAATCCTTTCCAATATGCAATAGAAATTAAACGTCTAACACTAAAGGATCAGACCTCGTACCTTATTCTGGACGGTTGAAGTAGATCCCCGTTGAGCTTTCCAATCTTCAGCTTGAATTGCTATAGTACTTCGTCAACAATAAGTAAACAATACAAGTATTCTATATATCATGGTGTTAGATCTATTCTAGCATATATATTCAATAATGTAAAAGCATTTGACATAATCCCATGGATAAAATATTCATTCAAATACACATCATTGGACAGGAAAATATATTTCTATTAATATAAATCAGAGATTACAAGATACAACCTCTGATGGCACGTCTGCGAACCGGAGAAACTGAATCCCCCACTTGGGCCTCCACCACTTCAATCCTCCATCTCTCAATAGCAAGCTCACAAGAAAAAGGTAAGCTTGGGAAGAACACAAAAGTGCTCCAAGGGACAAAGGGATGCAGACTCAAGCATAAGTTTCGACAACAATGGACTATAGTTTCTGTGCTCTCAATTCTCTCTTATGCCTTCAATGTACCAAGGGGTTCCTTATATAGCTTTTCAAAGGGGTAATGAAAGGTCGAATCCGAGCGATCTCAAGGCATATGGAAGGCCAGGAGTCAAATGAGTCGGATCCATGTCAAGGAAAAATCCAAAAGGATTTGGACTATGCACACATCCCGATGTACGCGGTTATATGGGTCAAACCCGCGTATGTATGCACTTATAGGTTTAAAAGTCATGTATAGCATTTTTCATGTTTTTTTAGGGATTATCAAGGAAACATCAAAGGACAAAAAGTGGTCCATAGGGG
The DNA here is from genome assembly GCA_001517045.1 of Pseudotsuga menziesii. Taxonomy (NCBI): domain Eukaryota; kingdom Viridiplantae; phylum Streptophyta; class Pinopsida; order Pinales; family Pinaceae; genus Pseudotsuga; species Pseudotsuga menziesii. The sequence goes on along the minus strand of LPNX010018323.1, from coordinate 59,950 downwards.
CTAAGGAGTCTGCAGCGGGACAGGGGAAGGCCATACAAAGTGTGATTCACCTGGAGTGGTGAAATCCACTATAACAGATGCCCCCTAATGTATGAGATCAGAGGGGTTATACGATGGCCGAAATACATTATAAGTCCATCCCAGAAGTGGAGTGATGAAGGATCCCAAATGGAAGACCAGCCACCCAATCAGCATAGTACAATAATACAACTCTACATATAACTGCAAGTACATATAGCAATCCTGGATACATAAGAGTACAATGGCCATGAATAGGCATGATACATGATGTCACATATGTGGTCATAGCCACGTACAATATACATAGATCATAATCTCCATGATGAAGATATACACAGGACCATGATCTCCAAAATGGCTGAAGATATATAATAGATCAAGATCTCCATAGTGGCTAGAAATGTTTGACATATACTGGAATCAAGTCACGAGAGCTAAAATCTCATGAACACTGGCACGATCAAGGAGGTAGCATATAAGAGATGCCACCAATCTAGAAAGTATTCTACATAAACCACTACAAGTACATGTCCTACTATGTGAATAGAGGTGTCGAGGTCGAACATAGTAGTCCATCGTTTGATTACCGGTCATTAATGTATACCATTAATAGATGTGAGATCACCCACCAATGATGAAAATGGGAATCAAGGTATTAGAGTGCAAACTAACAAGTGTGAATAAACGTGTTAAGGTCGAACACTTGAGAGGATCCATCGATCAGGGGACATTGATGTATTCCCAAGAAACTGTCGATGGTGAGAGAACCTGCCACTGATGACTGCAAGTCTCAAGGCACTCAAAATGACTCTAGATTCCAATCCCAGAATAAATGATCTAAATTCGAGGGATGAAATCTGCTGGAAGGAGGGCATTAAGGCATCCTCCATCATCCAACACAAGGTACTCAGCAAAGCTGTATAATGTGGAAGGACTCGATCATAAGGTGCATGAACCAGTAATTGTACCGGGAAGGTCGACATGAAAAGTCAAGATAACTGAGGAATGGCCGACTCAGGTTTCAACTTCCTTCGAACAAGAGCATAACGACGTATGGTGACTGAATGAAGGCATCATAGACTCGATATGCAAACTGGGACATCCCTGTGACACATGAGGCATCAACAGAGGCTCCATGGGGACTGGAAGCTTAACCAGTCGATGGAGATAAACTCAGATAAACGAGTACAACTCCTAAAGTCAAACTATAACCCAACCAATGGATGTGATATACAGTGCTCTGTTTGAAGGTGACATGACTCGAAAGCTGCCACATATAACATCTTTCCTTGTCCGGCTTTTTAGTTTTTTGATCTTTTTTTGGACTTTTTCAGTTATTTGAAAAGCTTGAAAAAAAAATAAACTAGCTTTATAGTTACAAACTAGGAGAAGATGAGTGTCATAATGGCAAACAAACTAGTTCGAAGCAATGGAACATACCTATGTTCAATGCAAGGATACATGTGTAGGATATCGACACTCGGGGGAAAATCCCCTCCTGGTAAAAAGGGAAATCAAGCTGTGAAGGATATAAAAAATGGCTCTGCATGGCTAGACATAAGACAAGCTCGGGCTATATGGCTGAAACGCAATGTCAGGGGAGCCGGCATAAAGCTCAATGAGGCAAGCAAATCTCATGATAATGCATTCACAACTTGACATGAGGGAGTCCTGAGGGAAATAGGTCAGCATAAGATCAAGAGGAGTATGGGGCTCTTGTGAAATGTCATGGCAATACTATACAATGGACTCCCACACCCTAAAGGAGAAAATGTCTGCATAGGCACCAAATGGAAATAAGGTGCTAAGTAGGGTACCCATGTAAGGTGAAGCTCTACCACTCACATCATGCCACTTTCTAAAGTAGCAAGAAGGTTCCGTGACATAATAGAGTGGGTTCGTACCTAAGGACATGGTGATATGGTCATAAGGTCATGCAAAATGCAAATGGTGGTGAATCTAACCTATATGCCAGTTTAGACATGATACCTGAGATTGGCACGAACGGGTCAATCCAATGGCTGAAACGGCACTGAAAAAGGTGTTCTACATCACAAATTATGTCAAAAACGGTCCAAAATGGTTAGAAAATGTCGAAACTATAGGAAAGGGGGTAAAAATTTTCAAATATTTGAAATTTTTTCTATAAATAGTAAAAAATATAAATCATTTGAAACTTTTACCCATTTGAGCTCTGATTTTCAACTACAAATTCCAAGAGATCTAGCTGGTGGAATTCACAACCGTTTCTTCCAGGTATTTACTCATGCTCTCCTCTTGCATTTTGATGTAATTTTTATAGATTTTCATGGTTAAGTGAAGTTTTTAAGCCATCCCAAAGTGTGCGCTGGAGCCCATGCGAATATCAAGGTTTTTTCCATGTATAAGGCTGGATATACGCAGAAAATGGCCTAAAACCCGCATACATATGCAGTTGTTTTCAAAACAGTCGCGTATGAGGCCGCGCATGTGATTTTTCAATAAACTAATGGATAATTTTGCAATTTCTTTTGCAGGATGGTGCTAGAGTGGAGAGAGCATGAGCACGGTGAAGTAGAGGAAGCAGTAAGGGCCGACTTAATGGCTCAACAAGCTTTATGTGCATGCAGACTCTACAAGTTTTGGTGTCTTGGTGGTTTGAGGGCCAAACCAAGACTACTATAGATGCTGGTAGACTATTGGGATCCAGACTCGGAGTCCTACCGTATTGATGGGATGTATGTCACCATAGAGGTGGAGGACATATACTTTATCACTGGTCTTTCTAGACGAGGGGAGGTGGTGAAACTTCGTTCCCGAGGTGGGTTAGGGGGTGGCCTGACTATCGATGAGTACATAGCCGTGTACTTTTCTCCAGACACTGAGAAGGTGGGGATTCAAGTCCCTACTAATGCTATACAGGTGCTGGGCCTAAAGGCCATATTATTGATGCTAGGCAGGATAGCAGGCTTAGCATCACTCCACCAGGCCTCTCGACCTCTGATTTTCTATGCAGTGGAGTGCATGAGACCCACAATCTATGATTGGAGTATGACACTACTGAGCAACATGAAACACCAGCTCAATGAGTGTAAGGTAGGCAGGGTACGAACCTTTGGGTTCAGCAGTATTCTGAGCACATTTTTCTTTGAGTGTGTTCCAGGATTGAACCCTAGAGTGGACGTTCCTCTCCACGGGGTTCTAGATCTGACCCAACGGTGTTGGGCAGATGCTATGCACAGACTGGGGGGTGGTAGGGTGGCCAACCCATATCCAGCTAACTTCTTTCCATGGTGGTGAAGACAGATTGTTGCCATTGATGACTACCCCTATGCAGGGATAGATTTCCGAGGGGACCCAGACATGCCATTGCCACCAGGATTGGCATATGGTGATATAGGTAACGAATCTCGACCCTCACTCTTTTTAAATTTTTTGATTTATTTAATTTTTCTTGTATTTTCTTAATTATGTGGAATCAAAAAGACATGTTTTTGCACGACAATACATAGTAACATCTACCATTTGTGTGCAGATGTGGGAGCACAGCAGCCAGAGGGCTTCCCTCCTCATAGACGGAGGGGAAGAGGAGATGACATCACAGGTGTGGATGCGAAGTGAACGCTCCAGAGCATTCACACCAACTTTGTGAGACTGACTCATAGAGTTCCCATGGTGCAAGTTGAGGACTTGCCTGAGGACATGCAGCGGTAGGTGGTGGGTGTACCACGCACATCGGTGCATTTATTTTGACGGCTAGCTAGAGCCGTAGTGACGTTCCATGATCACAACCCTCCTCCTCCTCCACAGGATTAGACACCTGGGAGTGTCTTCATTTTGTACAACCGTGTATTATATGATGGTGGATTTAAAAGCCCCAATTTTGTATTATGACACTATGTATTACCACATTTTTGATGTATATACAAAATTTTATGGTTATCGATTTATTTATTTATATGTGTAAAAATTGTGTTTGTGACTAATTAACTATGAATGAAACAAATTCCAATCTAACATGTAGTTAGCATATGAGTCAGCAACTTGATTATTATTTGTTGGAATGTGTATATATGTTATACTATCAAATTGTTGTTCTAACAATCTCACACGTAAGAACCTTCTCAATAATGTCGGGTCTCTAACATGGTACAAACCATTGAGCTGTGACACTACTAACTCCGAATCAAGACGTACCTCAATAGATAGAACGCCATGCAAAATGGCATCCCGTAGAAGCTCAATAACAACGCTATATTCAACAACATTGTTGGAAGATGGCCGTAGACATACACCTCCTGAAGGCAGTACTTGACCCATAGGAGTATAAATCACCCAAGCAGCTAAGGCTGAGTGTTGAGTGTGATGGCTTGCACCATCCGTGAATCCTATGTAGGTGGAAGATTCCATTAACATCTACCAAAAGAAACGGAAACTAATCACAAACCCAATCACGATAAGAAAAAGACCTAACTATGCAAAGCTGTACAATAATATACAACAAGCAGCCCTGACTAAAGATCATGCATAGTATTTTTTGAGATAGAGCCCATTTCTAGGCTCCGCCAAAGCTGTGCCTTCCTAATCTACTAACTCATAGGCACCCTTCTCTAACACACGCTTGACCATGTAAGGACCACGCCACATAGGATTAAACTTCCCTGCCCCCAAGGGTTCTTTCGATTGATCCCACAAGAGGACCAAGTATCCTTCACTAAACACTCTTGGATGGACAGACTTATCGTACTGGGCCTTAACATGACGCTTATTAACCTCTAGAGCCACCAAGGCATCCCGACGCTGCTCATCAAGTTGCTCAAGGTGAACCAAACGCTCCTCCAAAGGTGAAGTGTCTGGTAAGAGTTCCACAGCTAGCTTCAACGAAGGAATATTGCATTCAATCAGCAATATCAACTCCACTCCATGTACAAGCTGATATGGAGAAAAACCAGTGGCAGTCTCAACTGCGGTTTGATATGCCCACAAAGTAGGGTATAACATAATGTGCCAATTCGTCTTGCTTTGTGCGATGGTTCGTTGGAGAATGGATTTGAGTGATTTATTCACTGCCTATACCTATCCATTCACTTGGGAGTAGTAAGAAGATGAATTCTCTTACTTATACCCTAACTTGGATGCCAACTCTTTCATCATACGGTTCTGAAAGTGCGAGCCATGGTTAGTGATAAGCTCTTTCGGAATCCCGAACCGAGTAATGATTTGGTTGAATACAAAGTGAGCAGCTGTCTCACCATTAGATTTTACTGTAGGCATAGCCTCAGCCCATTTCTTGAAGTAATCAACAGCCACTATAATGTGATGGTGCCCCCCAGCCAAAGCTGGGTTGAAATCCATAAAATCGAGCCCCCACTTAGTGAAGGGACCGGCGGTGATAATGGGATGTAATGGGGCAGGTTTCGAGCGCATATTACGTGTGAACACCTGGCAAGGGTGGCAAATCTTGACCGCATCAACACAATCTTTAAAGATTGACAGCCAGAAATAACCCGCTCTCAAAATTTTTTGAGCTGTAGAAAGCCCAGATAAATGACCACCACACGCCCCTCCGTGGCAATCATTCAGCACTACCTCAGCCTCCTCATGAGTTAAACAACGTCATAAAATGGAATCTACCCCATGACAGTACAAAGTATTGTCCACTATAAGGTAGTTCTTAGAGACGTGACGTAATCATCGTCGTTCATCTCGGGAGAGGTGAGCAGGGGTCCTCTGTGTTTGCAGATATACTATGATATCCCCATACCATGGGTCTAATGTTGAGATTAAGAATATGTGTTCATCGACAAACGTATCTTCATAAACCAACTCCTCGGCCTCGCTCGAAAAATATGATATAAGCTCTGCAAAAATTAAAGAATTCTTCGATTTTGCCGAAACAAACTTGAGATCGAATTCTTGTAGAATGACAATCCATTTATTATGCTTTCCCTCAATCATCCTTCGTGTGAGGACAAACTGAAACGGATTGACATGGGCCACAACCAAGGTCTGGCGAAGGAGAATATAATGTGTCAAACGCTAAACCGCATGTATGGTAGCGAAAGCAAGCTTCTCGACATGAGAATAACAAATCTTTGCGTCATTAAGGTTTCGGCTCAGATAATATATGACATGCTCTTGGAGCTCCTCATCCTCTTGAACCAAAACCATACCAATCGTCTCTAAATATGTGGCCACATATAATAGAAAATCATGGCTATAATCCGGAGGACTAATCACCGGGGCCGATGCTAGGGCTTGTTTGAGTGCATCGAAGGACTCTTGGGCTTGCTCATCCCATTCAAAGGGAGTATCCTTCTTCAAGAGACGCATGAAGCCTCTAGTCAAATTGAAAAAGTTGACAACAAATATTCTTAAGAAGTTTGCCATGCCTTGCAAACACTGAAGATGACGAATATTCTCCGGGGGAGACAACTGAAGTATTGCCTCAACCTTCAAAGGGTCAACTCTTATACCCTCCTTTGAAACGATGAATCCTAACAAATGACCTGACTTCACGCAAAAGATGCACTTATAAGGATTTAATCTAACTTAATAGTGCCGGCATCTTTCGAATACCAATCTCAAGTGATAGGGGTGATGCATTCTCATACGAGAATGAGCAGCGAGGTCATCCAAAAATACTTCAATAATAGACTTGAGATCATGGAAGATGAAGGTCATCGCCCGCTAAAACGTATCTCCGACGTTTTTAAGGCTGAAAGGCATTTTCCGATACGCAAATGTTCCCCAAGGACAAATAAATGCGGTCTTATGTTGGTCTTGAGGTTTAATTTGTATCTGATTATACCTGGAAAAGCCGTCCATGAAGGAGAACACCTCGCTACTAACACACTCATCCAAAATTTGATCAATAAATTGTGTGGGGAAGTTATCCTTAGGACATGCACGATTCAAATCGCGAAAATTGGTGCATATGTGGATTTCTCCCTGCTTCTTATCTACCGGAACGGGGTTTGAAACCCACTCCGTCAAGGGAATGGGATAGATGAAAATGGCTTTCAATAGCTTCTCTATCTATGCCTTAATGGTGGGTGCTTTCCTAGGATTCACGGCGCGTAAACGTTGTCAAATAGGCTTAGCGTTGGGGTAAGTCTTAATCTCATGTTCAACAATTCGAGGGTCAATACTTGGCATCTCATCGTAAGACCAAGCAAAAATATCACGGAATTCCTTGAATAGCTCAGTATATTCCAGAATCTCAGCATTGGAACATTTCGCCCCAATATAGACATTCTCTATTGTGCCAGGATTGCGAGAAATGTTGATAGGAATCATTGACGATATGTTCGCCATGTTTCCATCAACCATCGGACCAGGAGAGCTTAATGGAACCACATGACTACCAAATTTCTGACTAACAATCTCCCTATAATCCTCATGCTCCAAACGGTCAAGCTCTGGAAGAAAGTATGATCTATGATGAAGTTCCTCCCATGGTGGCTCAACTCTCAACATAGCCTCGATAATTGCTTCATCTGAAGGGAAAACCATATCAAGGTAGTCGTGGGCATGAGAAGACTATACTGCCCATGCCGACAGCACATAGGGGTCTTCCTCCTTTGTCTGCAAAGAGGAATAACAAGGCTCTGCAACACTCTTGAGATTAGCTTGATAAGCTATCATAGCTGCAGGAAACAGAACGCTTATCTCGATGGGCTCACTCGAAGTACTCGGTGTAAGAAGAATCCAAGGGTCTTCCATATGGGTTGTGTGAAAAGACACCGAGGTCGTAGATGTCGAAGCCTCATCGGAACAAGATCCTATCATGAGGATCGGTGCAGGACAACTAAATATTCCCATGAGGGATGGATACATGCCTACACCCACACTCCCAGTTGTCGGCTGAGAATGTTCAACGATCGGGATCGAAGCTCCCAAAGATGCGGTAACAGATGGATTCTTGAATCGTTACAATCTTCTCGTTATGTGGAAAGCATACAACGCGGAACAAGGAAGAAGCAACGGCTTGCATACTATACATCCAGTTCCTACCCAGCAAGAGATTGTAGTCAAGAGGCGCATCAACCACCTCAACCTCTATAGCCATGGTCTTCCCCCTCAAATGGACTTTAAGGGAAGGAAGGATACCGTGCGGCCTAAAACATCTCCCATCAAACGCAATTAACATAGTCGCTGATTTAGACAGCTCAGGAGAACCCAGACCCTTCCAATAGTACAAAGACATCATAGAAGCTGCAGCACCCTTGTCAATCACAGTACATTTGACGGTCATACAAAGACATTCTACATGCACCAAAAGAGACACATAGTAGGGCAAGCGAGGATGTAGTTCTGTGGTTTCAAATTTGATCACCGAGGAAGAATCATCACCGTTCACACCAAGAGCAGAAAGCAACGCCTTCCTTTGCGAAGGACAACTCGAAATCACTTCCAATGCAGACATCACACAAGGAGTGTGGCCCAAATCCTTGACAACTGAATAATTCTGGGCAGCTCGGGAATTTGGATTATGCCTTGAACGCTTAAGGACTCCCTTAGGAATGCGAGGTAAAGCCTCAAGTTTATCTGTAGGTTTCTCAATGCGCAAAGGATTTCCTGGTGGATTAGGCTCTTTACCTGGGCTGGGTTGTGATGAACTATAGTCTTTCGCACGAGTCACAACCTTGGAAGCACAGACCATGTTAATGCACCCACAACCACTACCCTCTGGTGGATCATCATCACTAGACTGGTCATGGGACTTCGAGTTCATATTCTGGTTATGCGGTAAAGGGTTCGTTAGCACAGCTGGGCCTTGTGCTAAGAATCTCGAAGCTTCATCAATCCGAGGGCACAAGTAAGTGAGGTGATTGTCCTTACATAACTTGCAATGGAACTTAACCTTATGTTTAGCTTTCTTGTCCCCCCCAGCATTTTTACTGTTCTTGTCATTATTGTTAGCACTCTCATTCTTATTCCCACCCTTTCGATTATTATTTTTACCCTTCTTTCTATTCCGTCCAGGCTGCTGGTTACCCTTCGGGTCCGACGATTGCACAGAAAGTACATTCGCCGTTTGGGCGGGTTGAGATGAAGCCATAGCTTGCCCTGAAGCAGATTGGTTGATTGACAACTAACCAACTTGTTTTGCAACCAAATCCATAGGTTTCGCACTTGCACAACCCACAATGCCATCGGCATGTGGTCCAGGTTTGACTTTGGGATCGAAACTGGAATGAGGAGCGTTGGGAATAATCTCATACAACAAACCGAACTGAGCGTAGATCAAGTCCAATTCCTGCGCCCTAAAAATCGCTTGTTCCTCATTCTGCACTCCGGATGTGGAAACATCCTTCGCTATATACGGCAATAACGACTTGAGGAACCACTCGAGAAGGAACTCTAGCGGTATAAAGGCTTTAATTAATCTCTTTCGTCTACGCCACTCTTGAATATGATCATAAATATGGGTGGCTTTATCTTGCCGAAATGTCGACAAGAGTTCAGTACCAAGGTCATAGCACACTGGTAGTTGGAAGTGATTAAGAAAAGTCATCGCAAGGTCGTCGAACAAAGTAAAAGCGCCCCTAGGTAACTCTATATACCATTTCGCAGTAGGCCCTGTGAGGATGCATTGAAATAGTCTCAAACGGACTGAGTCCTGATGTAATGAATTCGAAGAGCACCATAGGTGAAACGTAGTAACGTGTTCGCTCGGATCCTCTCCTGGTTTTCCTTCTAACTTAGGTATGTCCAAAGGAAGCTTGGTAGGGACAGCCGACCAAGCCGGGTCATGAGCCACAAGATCGTTCGTAAGTCTCGATAAGTCAGGAATATTAAGCTTCCCGAGGAAAGGGATCCTAGGATGATTAGGTCGATGGACCAATCCCTGGTTCATATAGGGTTGACTACCACCATGGCCTTGTCCATAGTGTCCTCCTCCTGTCTGACTCGTATAGGGTGGCGTGGAAGTACCATATTACGGTGGACCTTGACTAGTAGGAGCTGCAAAGCGTAATTAGGAGAGTAAACAGGTTGTTGATACCCACCTCCATAAGGTGAAGAAACATGTCCATACTGCGTCCCATAATAAGGACCATAGGTCATTGCATGCGATGCCCCATGAGACACTTCGTAGGTAGGAAGATAAGCTCCGGAAGTAGGGATATACATACTGGAAGTAGGGATATATGCCGCGGAAGTAGTAATATGATCTCTAGAAGCATGAACATAGCCTCTCGAAGCAACGGGCGGTATGTAAACTTGAGACACAATCGGTCTAATAACCGTAGTACGGACCTAACTCGTAGCCATGTGCCGACTCGAAGGACCATGTGAATAAGGTGGAGGATGAACATTTGAAGAACTAGGGGCTGAGGATGAAGGAATCTAAGTAATAAGATATGTACTACCACCTATTGTCACTCGTCTCGGATCTGGTATCCTAATCGAATCGCTAACCCTAGACCTAGGAGGGATATATGATGTAGCTTCCACCACTGGGACAGAAGGTGCAATGTGACTAGTGCTCCCAAACCTCTTCGCATGGTAAGGAATGAGAGTGCCCCCAAGCATAGTGTTAGGCTCGAAGTCGGATTCAACATGAAATGTCAAATCATGCATAGGAAAACCAACCATACCATAACAACCATAGCTAGTAGTGGCGGGTTCAAAATGAGTCTCGGCATCCTCCGGCATGCCATACCGGTAATGCGTCAATGGGGAATCATCCCTAGAGTGAGTAGGTCTATCATGCATGGCTCCTATTTCAAAAATTACAGGACCTAACTCGACTAAGTCGGGTGAAGGATCATAAGTAGGTGTAAATTCCCCATCGTCTACACAAATGGGAGGAGGTGGTTCAGGAATACCTTCTGAAGAATCCCCCATGGTGCGTGAATCAATGTGTGACATTGTCCACCTGGACTGGAGAAGTAGAAGGAGAAATTCCTGCTAAAAGATGAGAACGGCGCAGAACCGCACTCGAATCCACAATGACTCAAAAAATAGTAAAGACTCTCTATTTACATAAACCCTAGGCCAACTATCATGCACAGAGCAATCACTAATAAAATCGAAAGCCAAATGCAAGCAAATAAGGGCTAGATAAGTGAGATCCCAAATGAAGCAGGTATGTCTCGCCTAAGAGAGGATTGAGACTCCCATACACAACAAGCGGAGGTACGTAACCAATTATTGTGGCCCTCAGCTTCAACGCGTAAAGCGATTGTGCTGTCCGACACCAACCTGGCCAAGACACCTGGAGAATAACCTCTACAAGTACCCCCTCGATATCCTAGGTAAGGCCATGAAGGTTACCTCAATATAATCAATGCTCAGGCAGAAAGTTGCAGGAAAGATTGACCGTATGGACAGGGTAGCAAAGCCTGAAACTCTTGAAAGAGCCCCCAGATACGAATACAATCCTAGAAATATCTTCGGTGCTACTCAGTTATGACTAGGGGTCATCCCAATCAATAACCGCTCACATTGCCTCGCGCTTAACTCCTTTTTGAGAGGAGGATCCTGAGAAACACTGGTTATACCAAGGATTTCACACACTCACCTAGACAGACACCTAGATGTTGTTGTTTAGTGATCTTGGAGAATTGACTTACAATGAACTATTCTAAGATCCTAAAACCTAATCTTGTTGGTGCACCCTAGAAAATAAAAGAGTGTAGTTCATTTTAACTTAGCGTTGATTTTAGTTGGCTTTATTACTCAAAAATAGGATATGGTCGTGCAACTGGTGGTGTTATGATGCAACAAGAAGTAAAATGCACACCTAACAATCAATGCAAATGCATTGTGTCCATGAAAACAGGGTATGCTACTAAGTGAAATGCACGATTTTTCTTCAAATGATGAATGCAACTTTTCCTATATGAAGTCCTAACTAGTACTCCAAAGAAAATCTAGATCTAGTGCAAGTACAATGCAAAGTGCAAAATGCAATGCATGATGATAAGCAAATGTTTTTAGATTTTTTGAAAATAAAAGAGATGCAAAAAGAAAAAGAATGATTCTACGACCCCTAGACTCTACAAGCACACGTAAATAGAACTCAAGCAAAGAACTAAGGTAAAAGAACTCTAATGCACTAATCTCAAACAAAAAATCAAAAATGCCATGACAAGAACTTTCCTAAAAAAAAAAAATAGGCTAAAAAAAAACGTTTCTGGTCAGAAACAGAGGTCTAAACAGACTCAGGCAGTGTCAAAGGAGACTCAACAAATATCAGAATTCACCCAGCAACCAATTATCTTCCACAAAAAGGAAAAATCAAGGGTATACGCGACTGTTCGCAGAAAACCCACGTGTATACGCGGAAATTGCAGAGGAAATCGTGTGTATACGCGACTGTAAATCAAAAACCCGCATACAGGAAGAAAAGGTGCATAAAATCAAGGCAAACAGACAGGCTGAGATAAACTTCACACCAATCAGACTCTACCAGGCATACATGCCCCCATACCCGACACAGAAACAACAGAGAAAGAGCAATTCAAATACATTGAATGCCGACAAAACAACCCCCAAAGGACAACTACCAGGAACTCCCTAGTGGAATCGCCAATTCTGTTACGGAGAGAAATTCCTATGGCTTGGGGTACCACAACAGACAGCTTGACTCCAGAAATCAATCCTTTCCAATATGCAATAGAAATTAAACTTCTAACACTAAAGGATCAGACCTCGTACCTTATTCTGGATGGTTGAAGTAGATCCCCATTGAGCTTTCCAATCTTCAGCTTGAATTGCTATAGTACTTCCTCAACAACAAGTAAACAATACAAGTATTCTATATATCATGGTGTTAGATCTATTCTAGCATATATAATCAATAATGTAAAAGCATTTGACATAATCCCATGGATAAAATATTCATTCAAATACACATCATTGGACAGGAAAAGATATTTCTATTAATATAAATCAGAGATTACAAGATACAACCTCTGACGGCACGTCTGTGAACTGGAGAAATTGAATCCCCCACTTGGGCCTCCACCACTTCAATCCTCCATCTCTCGATAGCAAGCTCACAAGCAAAAGGCAAGCTTGGGAAGAACAAAAAAGTGCTCCAAGGGACAAAGGGATGTAGACTCAAGCATAAGTTCCGGCAACAATGGACTATAGTTTCTTTGCTCTCAATTCTCTCTTATGCCTTCAATGTACCAAGGGGTTCCTTATATAGCTTTTCAAAGGGGTAATGAAAGGTCAAATCCGAGCGATCTCAAGGCATATGGAAGGCCAGGAGTCAAATGAGTTGGATCCATGTCAAGGAAAACTCCAAAAGGATTTATACTATGCACACATCCCGATGTACGCTGTTATATGGGTCAAACCCGGGTATGTACGCACTTATAGGTTTAAAAGTCGCGTACAACATTTTTCATGTGTTTTTAGGGATGATCAAGGAAACATCAAAGGACAAAAAGTGGTCCATAGGGGATAAGGAGTCTGCAGTGGGACAGGGGAAGGCCATACAAAGTGTGATTCACCTGGAGTGGTGAAATCCGCTATAACACTTGTGCACCTTAAATTGGTGCACTACTAAACGATAATGTTTAGAATATTCTCGCTCCCTATCCTACAAAGTGAAATATTTCACTGTAGAATATCTAATCCATGTTATATAACCAAGACAATAGCACATCAACACTCAAAAGAAATGTGGATCCTCAAACATCAATTTAGAGTAAAAGGTTATAAAGCGAATTATACTAAAAAATAAGTTCTTAATACCATGTTAAATGAAAGTGTAAATAACTTTAAAAAAACTAGTTCTGAATCATGTATAAATTATTCCAATTAATATAGAGCTTCAATAGATGAGATGGAATTTTGGATGTTAAATCTAGTTATTTCCAATACTCAATATTGACTTTCCCATGGGTAAATACTTTCGATAAATTAGATTTAAAAATAAATTAAATCCAGTACTTATCCTTGAACTCATAAGAAAGATATAATTCCATAACTTTTTGAGCTTAAATTTTTTATAGTGCTTATTGATATAATTTTTTAATAGTGGCTTCTTGTAACTGGCGATGAACAATATCCACCCTACAATGTCGCATTTAATGATTTTGTGTCCAAAAATTGGATCATTGGATCTGCTCCAACAATAAATCCAACGATCCACATCCACCCCGCAAGAGCATTAAATGATGCATTGCAGGCTAGATATTGCTTACCCTAGCTCGTAATTTGTGAACCTACATCACATTTATCTTTTTCATGCCACCTTTTCGACAAATTAATTATTACATTTTAGTTTTTTTTCTTCTACATGAAATCTCTCAAGGTTATTTTCCACAATGGATGAAAACGTTGGAAATTTGTGTTTGCCACCCGATAACATAGGTGGACTTGTAGACTAGCAACTCAATGTGCAGAGTATTTTTGTTCTGCTCCATTCAGGAAAATTGCACATGTTTAGAAAATGGTTGCAATCTTGCGACATATTTCTACATTTTGGTGGTGTTTGGATAATCAATTATGAAGTCTGGCAATGACCGTTTAATTTAACTTAACTCGTATCTGTTATTTGTAATGCGTATTCTTGTAACAACAAGTTTATTTCTATGGGCAATAATGAATCAAACCACATAAACTAGAGATTACTGGAGTCTTGTATTGAAATGCCATGTGACTGACCATCTTTCTTTTCTAAATTGGTTAGTTCTCTTTGAACTAGCATTGGACTATTTTTTTTTCTAATATATATATATATTGTGGGTGTCCAAATGCCACGTTGTTTTGGTCAAATACTAAGGGATCCAAGAATTTATCTGAAAAAATGATGGTGGCCTAAGTTCAGACTTACATAGGAATTGAAAAAGGGTTTGGCCAAGGACTGGATCAGAAACGAAGTCCTGATACCAAATGAAACAATCATGATTTTCTTCTTAACTATGAACATATTTCAGTCATGAAATACCCTTTAAAAAGGATAATAAGTCAATATCCATGAAGGACAAGTATTTGTAACAAATTGTATACTAAATTAAAAAAAATGTGAGACGATGATATAATGAGCACTTGATGATGTACTTGTAGCATTGACTAGTCACAATGTATGGTAAGCCATGCCCTTCCAAGGCCATGTATCCTAGGTAGAATGTGTCCTCCTTTATTATTAGTATTATTAATTACAATTATACATATGGTTGAAATTCATTTTATGGCATAATTTTATGGTTACCTTTTTTATATAAAAGGAACACATTGTACTTTATTCTAATGAGAAGATATGGATCAATACGATGTGATATTTGAATTGTATTTTTGTTCTCATGATGCAAATTCTATGTGAATATTTTAATGGTTGCACTACTCTTTTCCTAGCTTCCAAATGACTTAAACTATCATTCTTATATCATAACTCTAGCTCTATTTGTGAATATTTTAATGGCCACAATGCTCTTTTCCTAACATCCAAATGACTAAAACTATCAATGTTATATCATAACTCTATCTCTATGTGTCATTTATTACACATTAAGATATAATAAATTTTGAAATTGGAGTTTCCATGGTGTTGAGGGGTTTTCTCTACTATAACCTCTGTGTGAATATTATATGCATAATTATCAATCTTATATCATAACTATAGCTCTATGTATTATTTATTACAAATTAAAATATAATGAATTGTTGACAGTGAAGGCTGTTGGAGACACTTACCATCATACACACTCTTTTTGGTCAAATTGGCCTAGTTAAACCACTATCCTAAGAATAATTGACATTAATTGACATCAGTGGAGCATTAATTGCCATCATCCAGTCACACCCACACCTACCTACAGTCAAGGAGGCTAACTTAGCCTTCTCCTATAGTCAAGGAGGCTGACTAGAGCACTCTGGGAGTGATCTGAGTGATATTAATGCATCTAATTGCTAACTGGTGGTTACAATCAGTTCAACCAGCTAGTTAAGGCGCCTCCTCTCATTAAATATATTATTTAATGATTATTTAATATTATTTAATGATATGGAGTCAACAAGGGCCCCTCCACCAACTTCTAATGATTAGTTCAGCTTCAGTTAACATCATCGGGGTTCATTGAAATCATGGAGCACTAGCACTTGATGGTTGGCTTGCTATGACATGTGTTTGATATCCTTCAGTTGAGATTCAGTCATTTATTGCACTCCAAGTTCAGTTAGGGTTTGGTGATTCAATTAGGTTTTTGGTCAAGTGGTTAACTGAGTGTGATTGAATGGCTAAGAGTCAGTTAAGCGAGACTCACTCATTGATTTCTAATTGCCTCCTTAGGTATTTGAATTCCTCATGGTTTCAGGCTATTGCTTGACATTGGTATTGTAACCATTCATTGTTTATTGAATATACAGAGAGGAAACCATTCTGGTTCCGATTAACACCATTTCATGAGTTATTTGTTGATTATTCTTTGATGAGATTGATGCTTTGTTCCTAGATCAATGTGCAAGAATAATAAAGGCTACATGCCATCGGGGTTTTTTCTCCACTTTCACCTCGGTGTGAGTCTTATGGTGGTGTTATGTACATGAATTTACTATTTGTTTTTTAATTGGAATAATTTAGACATGATTCACATCTATTTTTTCTAGTCATTTACAATTTATTTTAACATGATATTAAGAACCTATTTAGACATTATTCACAACTAATTTTTTTAGTCATTTATAATATTTTTTAACATGATATTAACAACCTAGTTTGTAGTACCATTGGCTTTGTTAGTTTTTACTCTAGATTTATGTTTGAGGATCTGCATTTCTTTTTAGTGGTGGTGTATTGGTGTCTTGGTTGTGTAAAATGGATTAGATACTCTATGGTGAAATATTTCACTATGTAAGAGAGGGATCAAGAATGTTATAAACATTTTCCATTGGTGTTGCATTAATTTATAGTACATGAGTCATTGATGTTGGATTGTGTTTTATTTGATTTATATAGGTAGAGGAATTTATTTGATTTATATAGGTAGAGGAATTAAGTGCCATGGAGTATGCATAGGAGATGTGAATATAAGTACATGGTTGGAAAAAATGTGGTTACATAGTTGATGTCAACATTGGTGTTGAGAATGGTGAACACTAACTTGAGAGTCCTTTTGGTGGTCTTTTAGGAAGCCTGTATATAATGTAGAGATCAACATTCACATGAGATTGGTGGACATTATCATGGGACAATACAAGGGTGTGTCAAACCCATGTCTCCTAGTCATTTGTTGCCATGTGGAGACAAGTGATCATTATTTATCATGTATTGGCCATTTCTATTGTTGACGAGAAGATGTTGAGGGCATGGTTATTAGAAAAAAAATATTGAGTAGATATATGGGGGAAGGCATGGGAGAATCCCAAATAAATATTGTACATGGATTGGTTTCCCTTATGAAGGAAAACACCAATCATGAAAGAGAATCAAAAGGTAGTGGTTGTTTCCTATGGTATCTTTTATTTATAGCTATTTTGGATGGTGTCAAACCCTATTTGATCAAAAATTATCTACACACTTGCTATATAATATTATTCATTCTTTAGAATAGAGAATATAGAATATGGGACATAGAATGTTAAATTTGGGTCATATTCTAAAAATTGCATTAGCAAACCATCATTGAAAATTTGAAAATACTCTTGTTTGGGGTTAAAGAAATGTAAATAGAAAGTAGAGTAGAGGAGTAAAATTACTTTATATGGAACTTTAACTTATCATAGTGTCTCATATCTCTTCAAAAAAATTTATAATCTTTTATTTTTCCTTATACTCTTCATTTATTAAAAATAAGATATGTTACTTCATTCCTTTTAGGGTTATTCTACATCATGTTCCAAGTATAAATATAGAAAATATGGTGTTCCAATGTGGAAATTTTTCACTTTTGTTAGAACTATTTTTTATGTCATAATAGTTAAATAATCCATATGGTGTTGTTTATTTCAAGTAAAGTTAGTAAAAATACAAAAATAGTAGGTGTGTGGCCCAACATAAGCTCATTGTAGCAACAGTAGTTTGATATCAATTTTTGTGAGGTGACCATTAGAGTATCTAAGGTGGTTTATAAATCATAAATGTATCATATTGTTTTATTTTCAAATTTTTTGTTATACATTATTTAGATTGATTGAGTCCTGATTTTTTTTTTCCAAAGAAAAAAAACATAATTTTATTTCATCCGTAGAGAGACAAAATTACATTTTGTAGATATGCGTAGCATATTTGTAACCAAAGATCAACACCCGATAATATGTTCTATAATCATATCCCATCCCAAATAAAAAATATAGGTCAACCCATCTATACACTGATCAAGAAACAATAATCAGTTCTGGAAACATAGATGTTCTATGAGCGAGGCAAACCATAGCAGCCCATATAGTCAAAAAATAGTATCGGTCATATCAACCAACAGTCATATAAAAGGATCAAACAATAAACACATCTATCCAAAAAAGAACAACATAACACCATCACCAAAAAAACCACAGCCTGTCTCATATCGCCTCCCCTTCTATGAAGGGACGATGATAAAACTCAAAAACAGCATCATCTAACTGATCCTTAATCTTCCACACACCCGTATCCAACTGGAGCCCCGCCTTCAATGATTGAGTCCTCATGAGTTCCTAAATCTACAAATATGAGCATTCACGAGTAGTTCTTCCTTATGCTTGCACCTTTTCTTGAAACAACCCATAAGTATTATCTAGTTGTCAGGTAGCAACTTACGAGCGCAGACACACACATATCGAGAGAGGGAAAATGTATGGCCTTTGATTATAATAAATTGAACGCATGCACTCATACATCCAAGACCTCAACCAGGTGAATAAATTGATGTGGTGTTCCTAACCTTGAAAATTAATAATGCATGGTGTAAAAATATTTATGATGCAATAAACCAAAAATTATAGTGTACAATAAACAAGCACAAAACAATAGAAAAGAGTATACTCTCTCTCTCTCTCTCTCTCTCTCTCTCTCTATATATATATATATATATATATATATATATATATATATATATATATATATGCTCTCTTTATATATATATACTCTCTCTCTTTATATATATATGTGTGTGTGTGTGTGTGTGGAAATTGAACACAAGAGATAGAACAATTACACTCACAAAATTGCTAATCAAACGTGCAAAATTCACACCAAAGGAAACTGAAATTGGAGCATAACACTAATCTGTATTCAATAAGTGTAAAATAGCCAAACTTGTGAAGTAATAGGCTGTTGAAATATATCATTACATGAGATAATCAAATGCATAAATATTCCTTTCTAAATAGTCAAAAAGTAGGCTTACTAAATCTAGTCAAATCCCCCATAGGTGCATAAAGCAGTTTCCAAATATATGAAGATGCTCACGAATTTGATAATTCAAGTGGGAAATATAAAGAGGGATGGAAAGACAACTCATAAATGCTTTTATTTGGAGAAAAGGAGGGAGGTTGATGTGGGGAAAAAACAAGTCAACTACACCTAGTCTAGCTTCTCCTTTTGCCTTAAATCAAAATAAAACAAGGTAGGGTTTCAGAAAAAGTAGATGTGCACTTTGAAGGATCTAGAATAAAGAAAACATGCTAAATTGGGTTTCCAGGATGTTTCCCAAGCACTCCATGACACAATCTTAGCATGTTTTTACTTCTCAGACTTGTAGAAGGCAACTAGCATAGAATGGAATCTAGGAAACTAGGTAATAAGACAAACATGATTAAAATTAATGTCTAAGGTAGGTAACTATGGGTTGATTATTATAAAACCCCCTATTAAGCATGAATTTACGAGTAAATATCAGAAACCTATAGATCCTAGCAACAAGGCTTAGTCACCCTTTACATACTGATTGTCCATACAACCAAGGAAAGAGGAAAAAACCCAGTGGGAAAATCCTCCCTTAAACATGGACAGGAAAAAAAAAATTTGGAAATATTGTCATCAATCATGTTTCACAGCATGATCAGCAATCCCTAGTAGTGATTTGAGATTGCTGAAGGTCTTCTCACAAAAAACTTTGGTGAAGATGTCTGCTACTTGTTTTGAAGATGCACGGAAGAGTAGATCAATGGTGCCATCATGCACAAGTTGTCTGATGTAGTGCATATGGATCTCAATGTGCTTGGTTCATTGTCTTTGAATTGGATCAATGCATATTCGAACGATGCTCTGATTATCACAATAGATAATAGTTGAAAACTATGATTCGAAACCACATTCTCCAAGTATCCCCTGCAACCACAAACATTGAGTTGTTGCATTTACAACTCCTCTTTACTATGCTTCTGTAGATGAGAGTGCTATGGCACTCTGCTTCTTGCTTGACCAGATAATTAGACCTTTTGCAAGCATGAACACACATCCTTATGTAGAATTTTGATCTGTGTTTTCACCTTCCCAATCACTGTAAGTAAACCCAATCAAATCAAGATCAGATTTTGCTTTGTAGAAGATCCCATGAGTTCTTGTTCCTTGAACAAAGTTTAGGATCCTTTTGGCTGCTCTCTAGTGGATCTCATGAGTCTGATCCATGTATCTCAAAGCCACACTAATTGCATAATATATATCAGGTCAAGTGTGTGTAAGAAAAAGCAAACACCCAATCAACTACCTATACAGTGTATTATTTACCATAGGAGAAGAACCTGCTTCTTCAAGCTTAATTCCTGAAAGGAAGGGAGTCTTGCTTGGATTGTAATATTTCATGTTGAACTTGTTCAAAAAATCCAAATCATACTTGGACTTATGTACTTTTATTCCATGTTGGGATTGATAAATTTCGAGGCCCAAGAATTGGCTCAACAATCCCAAATCTGTCATAGAAAATGCATGGTTCATTGCATCCTTCAAGGAGGCAATCTATTTCTTTGAACTTCTTGTAATCAGAAGGTCATCCACATACAAGACAATAATCATCAAATAACCATGAATAATATTCAAATATACATTAGGATTAGACTTGCATCGAACAAAACTCAGTGATAGAAAAAAGCCATAAATCTTGGCATACCAAGCCATGGGGGCTTGCTTGAGCCCATACAATGATTTCTCTAACCTGCACACTAAAGATGGATTAGAAACAAACCCTTCAATTTTCTACATGTAAATCCCTTTAGTGAGATCTCCATTTAGGAAAGCACACTTCACATCCATGTGATGTACCTCTCACTGCTTCGAAGTTGCAATGGCTAGAGCTATCCTTATGGAGTCCATCTTTGCCACTGGTGCAAAGGTTCCATTGTAGTCAATACCATGTACTTGTGAGTAGCCCTTATCTACCAATATTTTATTGTATTTAAAACATGAACCATCAGCAACAAATTTAGTCTTGAAAACCCACTTACATTGAACTAGCTTTCTCCCTGGGGGAAGATCAACCAGTTCCCAAGTGTTGTTCTTTTGGAGCGAGATGAATTCTTCTTTCATGGCTGTTTTCCATCTTGGATCATGTGCTGCATATTCATATGTCCATGGATATGATTCAACCATCATATATCACTTCTCAGCAAATAGAGGATCTTTCACACAAAGGGCACTCTCAAATTGAGATCTAGTCCTCCTAGTGTCACTAGGATTTCCAACTAGTACCCTAGCTGCATGAATGGTATTTGATGCCCATTTTGGTCTTGTTGGACTGTTAGGATCTGAAATCAAATCATAATTTTTAGACATATCAGAATCATCAAACTCATTTGTCTCTTCACTTACAAACAATGGATCTGGTGGTGAAGAAGACTCTCCAACTTCAACGGCTACTAAAGGCTCTTCTTGGAACTGAACACTTCTTTCAATGAAGGATTTGTTAGTGCTCAATTTGATCAGCTTGTACCCTTTTGAATCTTAATAATACCCAACAAATAGGCACTCCTGGCTTTGGGGCTGCAAAGCCTTCCTCTTTTCAGTTGGAATTCTAGCCCAAGCCTTTGAGCCAAAAATCCTGAAATGGGTGACATCTAGCTTGTGCCCACTCCAAGATTCGAAAGGAGTCATACCATCAAGCTGATTATGAGGCACCCTATTATGGATGTAGGATGCACATTTTATAGCCTCGGCCAAAAACTTTGGTGGCAAAGTCTTAGCCTTCATCATGCAGGTTTCCATCTCCTTCAGTGATCCGTTCTTTCTCTCAGCAACACCATTTTGTTGTGGTGTGTAAGGGATTGATTGCTGCATATGAATACCTACATATTTACAATACTGAATGAACTTAGAATTGACATAATCACCACCATTTTCAGATCTGAGGATCTTGAGTTTCCTCCCAGATTGGTTTTCAACCAACGCTTTAAAGACTTTGAAGAGGTAAAAAACTTTAGAATTATGCTTTAGGAAGTGAACCCAACAATACCTAGAAAATTCATCTATGAAGGTCAGTGCATATTTGGCTTGACTCATGGACATATGAGGGAATGGACCAGCAATTTCACTATCGAAGCTCAAGAGGTGTAGAGGTTATCTCATGACTAGCTTTCTCATACTTGTGCTTTGGGTGTTTTCCTAGGATACTACCTTGACGGAATCCCTTAGAAAACTTGATCTTTGGTAACCCTCTAACCATATATTTTTCACTCTAATCAGAAATATACTTGTAGTTAATATGGATAAATCTTTCATGCCAAATATTTCTTTCTCCATTAGCATGCATCAGAAGAGCACAGGGGTTTGAGTAATGTAGAAAATGGGAAAACTTGTATACCTTCGAAGTGTGATATACAACACCTTTCACTATGACTTTACCATTCGATATCTCAGTGATTTCAACATCATCAGGAGAGAAGATGACATTCTTTGGAGACCCAGTATGAGTCATCTGATACACTGATAATATATTAGAGGCAAGACCTATAACATACGACACATTATAGAACTTACCATGGTCAAGATCAATCCTTCCCTTTCCCAAACTATCAGTGAGAGAGTCATCTCCCAAAACTATTGGAGGACCTTTCAACATGTCAAGAGAGGAGAATGTCTCTTTTGTTGAAACCATATGTCTAGAAACTCTAGAGTCTGTGATGAAGCTAGGTGAGCTTGATGTGCCAGCAACCAAGGCATGTACTCTCTCTCTGTCCTCTGAATTTGATCCTCCTTCCCTCTTCTTTGAGCAATCAGTAAGGGAGATGTTATTCTTCTCTAGGATTTGGGTCAACATGTCAATTTGATTCCTCATACAAGAGCTCTTAGGATGATAGCCCTTACTGTAGTATGCGCACTTGCTCATTTATCCTTTGTTCTTCTTCTTCTGGGAGTTCTTCTTAGAACCTTGGGGCTCCTCTTGAGACTTATTCTTGGCTCTCTTTTGCTCATGTGGATTTTTAGCTTTTTTCTTACTTTTTGAATCCACCCTTGAATCTCCAACAACCAAATCTTGGTCTTTGGAAGGTTTGATGGTGCCCATCATCACCAACTTATCTTGCTCATGTGTGATGGATTCCATGAACTCTACAAGCTTAAGCATATTCCAGGCTCTAGTTTTCAACTTGGTGGCATGGAAGGTTGAAACAAACATTAAATAGTCAGGACCAAGCTTAGAAAGTATACCCAAAACTAGTTTCTCTTCCTTCTTTTCTATCCCACACTGTTTCAACTGCAAAACAAGGGCCTAAAACTTGGAAAAGTAGAGTTGCAATGATTCGAAACTATTGGGACTCAAGGAGATCAGCTAATTCTTGATTTGATGTCCTCTAATCTCATATTTCTTTCCTATTCTCCCACACTTCATTAGGTGATTTCAATCCATCAAGATGGAAGATGAGGTCTCTTGAAATTCTCAAACACAAAAGAATCTCAAATAATTTTGTAAACACTTATTCATTGCTACTATTTTACCATATATTTATGGTTGATAGGTTGTGTTGATTTTCAACTGGGTACCTTGAAGTTTAAGTAATTGCTGCCAAAATTTGCTTGTGAAGGTAGGGTCCTAATCAGAGATAATGAAAGTGTCAATACCATGTAATTTAAAAATATTGTCCATGAATAGTTGAGCAACTAATGATGTATTAAAAGGGCGTGACAATGCACAAAAGTGGGCATATTTTGAAATACAGTAAATAGCCACCTTCATGACTAATTTATTACTAGGTCTATGAATCACTACTATAAAATCCACAGAAATATATGTTCATAGATGGGTTAGGATTTGAAGTGGGTAGAAGGCCCCTGGTGACTTCACAATTCCTCTCTTATGTCTTTGGAAAGTGTCACGGGATACAACAAAATTTTGGATGTTCATGTGCATTCCAAAAATAATGATCACTTAATCCTTTCATAGTTTTTATGAAATACTAAGTGACCTTCTAAGGGTGATGAATTTAATTCCTCTAAGATTCTTTGTTTCAACGCTAAATTCGGTGCTAGAAAAATGTGCTCTATATAGTATGCAATGTATCTTTATTTCGTGTATACCATTGAGGGTTCATATCTTCATTAATTTGTTATATGAGTTTCATTGTGGTTTCATCATCCTCCATTTTTAATGCACTTCCTTGAGAAAACCTAGAATAGGTAAGGACGATGGAAAAATATTCATCCTCTTCATATTGTTGATACAATTCATCATCCACTACATTTAATCCACCATTTTTATATATAATCTCGTAATCATATTGTTGTATTTTAATAACTCACTTATGTTTATCAATCTATGACAACCTTTGTTCAAAGAAATGATTTAAGTTATGATGGTTGATCTTGATCTGGAAGTGCCTCCCTATTGAATAAGGGTGGCATGCCTAAAACACATGAATAATGGCCATAATCTGATCTGAAATTTCAGGATATGTTAAATATAAATTTGCATTTGAATTTGCATGTCAAATACTAATAAAACAGGCTTAAAAACTAAATTTTACATTCTTTAAATCATTCACATAAGAAAATAAAAAGAGATATGCAAACTAGAATATGAAGACAACAGTTCATAATGGAGTTCACCCCCTCCTGGGCTACATCCCTAGGCCACTTCCAATGGTAAGGTCAAACTATTAAGTCTTCAAATATTACCAACTGAGTGTTCTGGAAACACTTTTGAGTTTTTTCAGTCAGAAACATAAATAAACAACACCACTAAATTCCTTACAAAAATTTGAGAAAAACAAGTATAAACTTGAATATATTCTCCTGAGGCCTCCTCTAGAATGCAATATGAGAACACCCTTTGTCACCTTTGTACGGAGTGTATGAACTATACTTCCCACCTATTGTGCCCCTGCTCAACAACCTTTAAAAAACATATTTCATCAAACAAAATCCCATTTTGTTTGATGAAATGTTCAAATTTTAAAGGGACAAATCTAATGAATTACCAACTACTAAGAGGGTGGCCTTCCTTGAGCTACCGATTCAGTGAAATTCCATATTTTTGAACAACCTTTGTGAACTATATTAGATTAACGAAATCACTACTATGAAGTTATTATTTTGGGTGGATTTATACTTAAAAAATCAAAGGATGAGTATTAATGATTCCCATACTTGTTATCGTCATCCTAGTCTTGAATCTTACCCAAAACATTATAAATTGATTTTATTGTTTGATTTTGTTACTATAATTATTTATAAGGTTACGATATTGGAATAGTTGATCTTGGTATGGTCTGTCACATTATTATGGATTTCATTTGTAGTCTGATTAATGGTTATCAATGGTCGGGTCTTTATAACTCTGATAAAGCCTAGAGTGTCCAAGGACATATGTTTTACATGCCATATCCTAAGTTTACCTTTTTGATTACAAACCATAGTCAATGTCACCATAGCAGGTTAATGTCGATTGTTATATGGTTTATATTGCAAAGTCTAGTTTCGACGTGATGGTTTGTATTATGTTGTATTGTCCGCCACCTTTGAAGGGTAAGTCGAATCTACGGTAAGGGTGATATGTGTTATGGTTTATCGTCAGATCAATTTATGCCGTCGCCTCCAATTTTGATCCACCTATTGTGAAGTCGATATGGTATCATTACACTGGTACTGAACCCTGTACATCATATTTAAGTCCCAGTACTTGTCCTCCATTGTGGCTATCTGTCAATGGAACACCTGTTTCGTGTACAGCGAAGGGCTTCATATCATTAATGCCAGATAAATAATGATAACATGAGTTATCTGGAGTCTTCGACCGTCATTCCTCATTAATCGATTACCTCTCTAAGCGATAATGTCTTCATATATGCTGAACTTGCAGGGGTGTAGTCTGTGTTTGTTCATGGCTTATTTTGCTTATCACAAGGTTAAGTTTCATTACTTGTTGTTGCTCAGTCTTTACCCAGAGTGCTCGTTCTCTAATTTGTTGTCTTGTGCCGAGTTGTGGTATTTGTTCTGTATGCGGCTACATGCCTTGACACGGTCGGTCATGGCGCTGGTGGTGAGGGTCGAGCCTTGTGAAATGAAATTGCTGGATTCGAACCCTGAGCTGTTAGCAAAGGTCGAGGTTGTTGGGTGGATATCGTTTATAAGGAAATTCTTGGATTCGAACCCCGAGGTCACGAGGGTTTTTGCTGTGTCGTTGGTTGATTTTCAGGCTGAGGTAGGTGATCTCCGTTTTCAGGTGGACGAGCGATCAGTGGCGGTTGCCACTGTTCTATCACTGACCGACGAGAGGTGGTTTAAATATAAGAGGATGGACATTATTGAGTGGTGGCAGCTACTCAAAAACCTGTGTCAAGAGGTATCGTTCCGCAGTGGAGTAGCTCGCAAATACTTCAAAAAGAAATGGCACCCGGTTCTGGACTTGATCCATAGATACCTGACTTGTGAAGGTCGCTTGTCTTCAGCGTACGTCTACCATCTCAGGTTGATGTCTGCATTTATTGGTTTTCCTTTGAATCTCCCTTATTATCTGGTGCAAAGTCTGTTTAAGATGTCTGCTGCAATTAAAAAGGGTCCTAAGCATGTTAGTCATAGTCTCTTTCGCCATGGCTTAGTCCGCATGTTAATTGATAAGGAGCTGTCGAAGTCAAACCGATCCTGGGATGAGTTTGTCGAGTCCAATGGATTTTCGGCCTTCTGCCATTGTCAGTTTGATAACCCTGAGGAATGCAACAAGCATAAAGAGCCGAGTCCAGTTTCAGTCTCTTCTTTACGTAAACCCCTGTCAAACACCGGCCGTATGAGTCCTGAACCTTGCAATGATCCTGTGTCTAATACAGTGAGAAGCACTGGTACTCCTCTGGTTTCTAAACGCGTGAGGATATCTTCATCTCTGTCACCGATTACACCACAAAACAATATTGATAAAATTTGCAATCGTGGAAGAGATAGACCGAAAGCCAAGTTGGTGGGTAGATTTACTAGGAGCATGGAAAAAGGTAATACTGTCAAAACCCCCGTGACTGATAGTGTTCAGGTTGAGACTATTGTCATAGATGATGAAGAAGCAGATCTTCCACTGCCTGTTAATGATAATAATGTTCAGCCTGAGTTCGTTTCAAACCTTGTTGATGAGAGTCCTCCTGTGATTGGTAAGGATATTCCTGTGTTTGATAAAGACGTTCAGGAGGATCCTGTTATTGATCTTCCATCTAAAGAGAAGTCTGTAGAGACAAGCTCGCCTATTTTTTTGTGAAGTTGGGGATATGATGCACCCACTGTTTGTGAATTGTCTCTTGGACAAAATACGCAGGATGGAAGAAAGGGTGAATGAAGTGATAGCTAATCGCGATTTGATGGAGGCCGATAATCTTAAGTTAAAGGAGAAAATAGACTCAAGTGATAAGCATCTCTTGTGTCTAAAAAATCATAAGAACAAGCTGATTAGAAGGGTTCTTAAATTACAGAATGAGAATGATAAGAACGAAGAGAAGGTACGGGAGCTTAATGCTCAGATTACGCTTATGCAGTTTAAGGGTAAGTCACAGAGTCAATCCAGTGGTGTGAACATCCAAGTCTTCAATGCTCCTGTAAAATTGTGATGTTTTGGGGTATATTTGTTATCGGTTTCACATTTTGAAGTTATAGTGGATTAATGATCAGGTTATTTCTGTACAGGTATTGGTTTATTTTATTTTTGTTTATTGTATAGTTTATGTCATTTCGATTTTTGAATGTGTGTTAATTTTTATCATTTTTATCTGGTGTATTGCAGGCAATATGGTTGCTGTTCTTGCTTGGATTTTGATGGCTGTCTTTTTTTAGATGATTCCCATATGATCGAAACAAATCGATTATCAAGTCTTCCAGGTGTTGTTTCATCGTTGATGTCTTCGATTTTTATGGATTGAATCTTTACCATTTCTAGGCATTTTCACGTATATGGAAAAATGACATGTTCTACTTGTCATTTTTAAGGGAAATTGGCCAAGGATTTTTTTTTTGCTATATCTAGTTCTTAGGACCATTTATCTTTGGAGATTAGATGTATTTAAGGGGAGATAGCATGTGGGATAAGGGGTCGATAGTTTGGGGAAAAGAGACAACAAGACTGCGGTTTGATCTTCTGTAACTCGAGACAGTTGCCTGTCAGCAGATACAGTCTTTAAACTGGTGATAACTTATATATATGTTTATAGTTTTATGCTTTGCACATGTGTTTATGCTATCCCTGGTCTTGTTACTGCTTTTCTATATCATTCATGTTTGTCATAATCTCTTTTAAGAAATTGTGCAAATATATTATATATAACTATTGACTTATGCTGATTATCGATCTGTTAATGAACGCCATGTTGTAAATTGATGACTGACATTGTTACGTACGTGGTTTACACGTCTATTGTATGATCTTGGCGATTTCTAAATTTATTTTGAAGATTTTCAAGATTATTGATAGTCCTGTTAGCAGATCTGATTTCAGTTTAAATTTCGCATTGCTCCTGATCAGGATAGTACTTAGGTTAGGATAATATGTTTTTCTTTTCTGTTAATTATATTGTTAAAAAATCTATTTGAAACAGATGTTTATACTCATGTCATATTCAGATTATTCTTTTAATTTTTTATTAATGTACAGGTGTATATAATGTATCTTTGTTATTAATCAAGCTTGTTAATAGTTATTTAATTTTTCATCTTTGTAATATAAACTGATTTAACTTAGTTGATTAATACTGTAATTAATAACATTTATTAAATTGTATAGACATAGGTACATATCTGATAAATAATCAGTAGTGTTAGATCTATCTCTTATATTTTTATATAGTTATACTTTCAGGGTAACAGAGCCTTTAAACCTGTCGGGAACAACCATCCCAAACAGCTTGGAGCCTGCTTTAAGGATCCCGGTCTGGGTTGTCTCCCCCGTTGCGTGCATAGTCACATATGCCTGTCAACACCACCTTGAGATCTGTGCACATAAATGTATGTACTCTCCTTGATATCGATGCCCACACTTGGTCTTGGGATATGTGCAAATTATGTGTTGGGTATAAGGTTTTTTCCTTGTCCTTGTCTCAGCCTCGAGCATGGTTTTATCGAAAAAATATGGTGGTTTGTAGGTGTGAAAGAGAGGGCCACACACCCATTTTTGAGCTCCCCTTTCTGCGGTAACATTATAACCAAACCCCGTCATTTAACATATAACAAATGGTCATTGTCCTAGTGGTAAAACATTGTGCTTTGGGGGCAGAGGTCCCGGGATCAAACCATCGGGCCTCTCCCCACTCCAATGAAACCATGTTGTGGAATTTTCGAATGGACCATGACTCGGCTGGCGTGTTGACATTTCATTTGTTGGCTTGGCCTGTTGGTTGATAACTCCGTTGCTTCACTTGTAACTTGGCAGTTTGTTGTTTGCTGAGTTGTAATTCCACCGCATAATCTATGGCCTCGGTGTTAGAAATATGGGTCGAGGGCTTTATCCCTAAATCCCTCGACCTTCCCCTTTTTCAAAATTAAACCTTATACAAGTTTATATACAACCTTTTTCCTACAACTATTAAGAATCATCGGTGGAGGCTTGGCTAGCATAGTTGTGTGTGTGAGAAGTATTTGGGAAGGTTATGGAGGTCTTATATTTGATCCCTATAGAATCCACCTACTTTATATCCAACATTACATTACTATTTATTTTTCCAAACTAACCATTTTTTCCATTTTTAACCATATTTGACGAAACTTCAAATGCTAACAACTTCTTCATATAAAGGTAATTTCGCATGAAACAAGCATTGGCGAAAAGTTGTTGACGAGATATTTACCTCGACAAGATTTATTTTTTTGCTTGAAGACTTTAACTTTGATCGACGATAAAATGATCCACCAAGATCAAACCTTCCCACTGGGAATATTTTAGGCCACCAAAAGAATGAAATCATTCATAAATTAAGTGAGGGTACACTTCCCTCACTCTTCTGGTTTCTAACCACCTTGCTTTGCTTGGATGCATATATTTTAAACTCACACAAAGAAACTCCATGTCTCCTCTTCATGAAGATCTGACCTTATTGTACAGTATTACATCTTCCTGAAGTTCATTGAGATACTCAAGAGAAAACACATGCACATAAGGTGCTCGTACCTGTACATCTTGGTCTACAATCATAGGCAACTCATACAGTTTCAAGTTTTCCACATTAGCAACTGAATACATTTGCATATAAGGAGGAAATTCTAACCGGAAAACATTATTACTGACTTTGTCCAAAATTTTAAAGGGTCCATACCTAATAGGTTTCAACTTTATACCTTTGCCTCGGAGTCGATCTTTCCTGATATGAATCCATACTCAATCACCAATATGGAACTGATGATATATTTGATGCTTTTCATATCTTTCTTTGTATTTGTCCTAACTTGATTCCAACTGTTCTTGCACTGCTTGATGAATTAACTGGATCTGTTGAATAAACTTCTGACCTTTATCTACATCAACCTATCCACATTCCACTTTATCTTTCCTAAAAACAAAGTCTAAAGGACACTTTGTAAAGTATCCAAAACATGTCTCGAATGGAGACTTATGAGTAAAAGAGTGTATAGCTCTGTTGCATGCATGTTGTACATAATGCAACTATTCAACCCAAATATTAGGATGCTTAGTAAAATACACTCGAAGAAGATGTACCATGGACCGGTTAACCAATTTAGTTTGACCATCGGCTTGTGGATGAAATTTTGTGCTTTTCTTCATCTATGTGT
>LPNX010018323.1:10776-28645 GCA_001517045.1 Pseudotsuga menziesii | reverse complement strand
AAGGAACTGGAAGTGGAGTGTACAAGCCTAAATTTTTGTTAATTGGTTTACTTGTTGCACACATAACACAACATTTTACATATTTGGTCACTGTATCATTCATTTGAGGCCAATAGAAAAACTTTTTTAATTGTGCTACATTTTTACCTACTCCAAAATGTCCTGAAATGAGAGAAGTGTCAGTTCTCTGATCACATGCACTCTTTCACTTTGTGGAATACAGATTTTACCAAGATGATGCAACAACTTGTCATTGATATGATAGTTCAATTCTTCATTCTGATAGCCATGCCTTAGTGATTCATAAAATTCTTTGAAATCTTCATCCTTAGTATATTGTTCAACATAACTTTCATGAACTAAAGGACTTTGTTGAATGACAATAGAAGCATTTTTTGGAGGCCTAGATAGCATATCTGTAACTTTGTTCTGAGTTCCTTTCTTATACTTAATAACCAAATGAAATTGTTGTAGAAAACCCATCCATATGAAATGACTTGATTGTTGTAGCTTCGTTTTTTATTATAAATATTGTAGTGGCTGATGATCAATATGTATAATTGTTTCTTTACCCATCAGGTAATGTTTCCACTTTTTAACACTTTGTACTAATTCACACAACTCTTTTTAATAGCTTGGATAGTTCATTATTGTCTTAGAGAAAGTTTCAGAATGATAACATATTGGTTTTTTTATGTTGCATTAAGACTTCCACCATTGCATAACCACTAGCATCGGTTTCTATCTCAAATGGTTGTTGTAGATATGGCAGTGCAAGTACTGGAGTTGTACTAATATTTTCTTTCAGAGTGCCGAAGCCCTTCTGTGATTTTCCTTCCCACTGAAAGACTTTGTTCATACCTATCAAAGCATGTAATGGAGAAGCTATGAAGGAGAATTTCTCAATGAACTTCCTCCAGTATTGGGTTTCTCCCAAAAATCTTCTTATAACTGTTACATTATTTGGCTTAGGCCAGTTTACAATGATCTCAACTTTAGAGGGATCAATCTTAAATTCACCACCCCCTACAATGTAACATAGATATACTAAATATGTCTTTCCAAATTCACATTTATACATCTTTAAATACAATTTTTTCCTTACAAGTATCTTCAATACCCGTTTAACATGCTTTACATGCTCTTCCCAAGTTCGACTAAAAATCATAATATCATCTAAGTAGACTATAACAAAATCATCAATGAAGGGACTAAGCACATCATGCATCACCCTCATAAATGTTGTGGGTGAATTACAAATCCCAAAGGGC
Organism: Pseudotsuga menziesii; assembly: GCA_001517045.1. Classification (NCBI taxonomy): domain Eukaryota; kingdom Viridiplantae; phylum Streptophyta; class Pinopsida; order Pinales; family Pinaceae; genus Pseudotsuga; species Pseudotsuga menziesii. Next base: position 27,374 of record LPNX010018323.1, on the reverse strand, counting down.
ATTACCATCCATTCATACAATCCATGTTTAGTTTTGAAAGCATTCTTCCAAATATCATTGTCGTGAATACGAATTTGATGAGAGCCACTTCGTAAGTCTAATTTAGTGAAAAATATTGCATTCTTTAACTGATCTAAAATATCATCAATTTGAGGAAGAGGATACTTGTTATTTATTGTGATCATGTTTAGTGCCCTGTAATCAACACGCATACTCCATGTGCCATCTTTCTTTGGAACCAAAACAATTGGTGAACCACATGGAGAGGAACTTGGTCGAATGGCCCCTCTCTCAATAAATTCCTGAAGCTATTTCCTTATCTCTATGTTCTCAACAATGGAATACCTGTACATACCAATATTAGGAAGAGGTGCATCCTGTTGTAAATGAATTCCATGTTGAATGTCCCTTTTAGGAGGTAATCCTTTAGGTTCTTGAAACAAAATACCATAATCAGGTACCACCTTTATAAGGTTCTTTTTATGTTTAGGATGACAACCTTTAAAGGATTCAGTTTGTTCAACATATTATGCATTTACTATCATAAGCATGAAGTTTTACTTTCATTTATTAACCTCTTCATTTGATTTGCAAAAACTAAAGAAATATTGGTTTTCATGCGATGTGCATGAACGATATATTCAATACCATCCTTATTGAGCTGATACCTGTTATCTTCCTTGTAAAATATAGCCATCATATCATATAGATATGGTCTACCCAACACAATACCACAGATATACAATGAAACCACATCTATATATTCCTCATAAAAAAATCCAAAAGTGATGGAAAACCTAAGTCTACATTGTTTTGTAACCTGTAATTGTGCATTATCACATACCCATCCAAGTGGATATGGTTTAGGGTGTAACTTAGTTTCCAATTGTAATTTCTTAAAAATTTCTTCTGAAATGAGGTTTGCTTGTGATCCACTATAAAAAAGAGTATCAATTTTTGTATGTTTAAAGATTACTCTAGTATCTAATAACTCACTCCTCTTTATTTCATCAATGACAGGTTCATTTCTTGAAACAGAACAAGAAGGAAATTTACCTTGAATTCTTATAACAACCACCTTAGTTTACTCCCTAGAGTCTGAACCCAAATCATGTTGGATTGTTGTTGCAGTAGTCTTTTTCTCTTTTTTATTCTGAAACTTCTCAGGATTGAGTTCCAGATGAATTTTCCAATGTTTGGAAGCATCGTGATCTTTCTTCTGACAATGAGTACAAGTAGGTTTATCTCCTTCCTTCTTCACAATAGTTATATGTTTTCCTTTTCCCTTACCTTTCGACTTGTTTCCATCATGTTTGAAAGGTTTCTTGGAAAATTTCTATTTGGTATTCTTTCCCTTCATCTCTATGTGAGTTGATTGAAGAGACACCTCATCAAGGTTATTCGAATTAAAAATCAATTTCATATGGCATAAATAACTATGAAATCCTCCTATATATTTGAGAAGAGTTTCCTAAGTGTAGAGAGGTATACCAAGTACCAATGCTATTTTTCAAAATTATTGTTTGTAATCTTGCACACTTTGTCCCTTACCTTTCCTCATATTATGTCATTCCATCATATCTTGTTGCATATACCCTAATGGATAAAACTTCTTTTTTAATGCTGATGTGAACTCACACCAAGAGGAGATTATTTTTCCTTTTGTGGAAAGATCCTCTTGAGATCCTCTCTCCCACCAAATGAGAGCAGTCCCTCCAAGTCGGAGAGAAGCCAATTGAATCTTAATGTTATCTTCAATAAAATTTTGAATCCTAAAGTAAACTTCAATTTGATGGATCTAATTGTCCAATTTCTCACATTAAGCTCTCCATTATACATAGGTAATTCAAACTTAATATCTAGCTTTAATTGAAGCACATTAAAGTCATTTTTTCTTTATGCTTTTCAAATGGAGAATTTAAAGAACCATAAAGATAAGACAGATAAGATAGTGGATATTTAAGAGGTTCCTCACCACCTCCTTATTTTTAACCTGCAGTATGAGATGGACCTCCTTTTTCACCTCTCTTTTGATCTTGATAGAGCTCCTCTACCATTATTTTCATTCTCATGAAAGCTTTCAGAAATTCCCATTTAGATGGGATAGAGGAAGTTGCCTCTTCTCCTTTAGGTGAATACATTTTCCCTCTTCTTGAACCAATATTTGGAACAAACTCTTCAAGTTATCCTTCACCATGTTATAGCCTGGATCTTGTTAACATAAACTCACAATGTAATGGTTATCTAGCTTTAACACAAAGTTAATATGAAATTTCAGGATCTTTTAACCATAAATTTGCATGTTAAATACTCACAAAACAAGCTTAAAAACTAAATTTTAAATTCTTGAAATCATTCACATAAGAAAATAAAAAGAGATATGCAAACTAGAAAATGAAGACAATAACTGATAACGAAGTTCACCCCCTCCTGTGATACATCTCTGGGTCACTTCCAATGGGAAGGTTGATCTATTAAGTCTTTAAAGCATACAAAATGAGTGTTTTGGAAACACGTTTGAGTTCTTTCAGTCAGAAACATAAATAAACATCACCACTGAATTCCTTGCGAAATTCTGAGAAAAACAAGTGTAAACTCGAATATATTCTCTTGAGGCCTCCTCTAGCATGCAAAATGAGAACACCTTATGTCCCATTTGTACACACTGTACAGAATGTACTTCCCACCTCGGGATCTATACATAAATTTTTTGTATTATCCTCAAGATATATGCCCACGCTTAGTATTGGTATCTATGCAAACTATGTGTTTTGTATAAGGTTTCTCCCCTATCCATGTCCCATTGCCAAGCATAGTTTTTATAGGAAAAATATGGTGGTTTGTGGGTGGGAAATGGAGGGAAACTCTTTTATTTTCGAGCTCCCCTTTCTGTCATAACCTTATAACCAAAACCTGTCGTTTAACATAAAATAAATGGCAATTGGCCTAGTGGTAAAACATTGCTCTTTAGGGGAATAGGTTCCAGGGTCAAACCCGTGGGCCTTTGTAATGTCCCTTGTGGTTAATTTTCCTAATGTTCTCAAATTCACCCTCATTTCAACTCTAGGTATATGGATACCAATGATTCCAAACTCCTCCAATTAATTTCAAATTTGGTGAGGAAGGTGATGAGGGGTGATGGGACACATTAAAACATCTATCAGACATATAATCAACTGATATACCCAACCATGGTATGGAATTTTAGAGGGAATAATTTTCGTGACAAGACTAGTCAATTTGGGAGGTGGAAATCCCCCCTGGGTCCTGGAACAAATCGCTTCCAAACACTGTGCAACCTCCACTAATGGTTGAAGTGAGAATTATATTTGTTATAATACATTAATTAAAGTATATTTGAAGAAATATATGTGTTTTTTGGGTCTAATAGGTATCTACGATAACTCAAGGAATTTATTAGTAATTTTGAGGCTCAAACCCCCAATGGTAGATGGCTCCAAATAGCTCCAAATTATCTCAAATTGTACCACAAGGTGTATGAATGATGTTAATACATAAAAATGGTGTTTATAGGAGTCTTTGAACCATCAACTGACTTATGCAAATTTTATTAGACAATCTGGTCAATGTATGGAGTTTTACGAGCAACTTGTGGTTCAAATCCCCTAGGGGTAGATGATCAAATGGATTTCCAAATGCACTCAATACAAATAGAATTTATGAATAGAACCAAGGGTAATATAATTGAAATAACATGAAATCATATGCATCACCATTCAACTTTTAATGTCTGCTATAACTCCCTTAAATCAGATGCAAAAAGACTAGTTTCAACCTTGGGGGAAATGATAGGCAATTTCTCGAAATGATATGAAACTCAAAAAATAAATAAAAAATGCTTATGTACTGAAATTTAAACTGATAAAATACATAAATAACATTCCATTCATCCATAAACCATCAATATTTTACTTATTTGTTCGAATCCATGAACATGACATTGGTTCACAACAAGGTAGTGGGGAAATGACACTGTATCTTCATTGTTTAACATTTTTACATAAAATATTTTGGTATTTAGACCTGAGAGTATTTTGAACTTGAAATACAGATCATTTAAATCATAACATAAAATAATGGGGCATTAGAATCTCCCCCAAACATATCAATAGCTCACCAAGTGCGCCTCAATCCATAGAGCAAGAATATGATGAGAACACTTGGAATAGATGAAAGACCAATATGATATTGAAGTGTCCATGAGATTCCCTGTATATTTAACCTGTAACTTATGAATCCATTAAATATCCATGAAATAAATTAATTGCCTCTCCAAACACCAACTTGGATAGGAATCTTTCACCCTTGAAATTGGCTAAGGCAAGAAACTAGTCATCCACTAGCTCTCTCTCTTCACAAATGAAAATTTCTCAAATGATAAAAGATGCCTTAATTATTTGTTCCTGACATTTATAAATTTTCCAAGCTCTCTATGGGTCTAAATCCTTCCAATATATGCATTCCAACTCTAGTTGGGAAGATATTCCAAAGAATTCCGCTCGTACAACAATTCCTAGTCTCCCACTTCCACCAAATCACATGTGGAAGCATCTTGGCTTCCCTAAATCCCTTGAGCGCCCTATTGGAGATATTTTTAGCCATGATATGTCATATATTTCATATTTCAGCCTTCATATATTATTTTTGTCATAGGTGTAATAGCATCTTGATCATTGTTGTCATAGAGCTAGGGAAACTAGCCTCAAGTGTCTCACTAGCTCCAAAATGCCTCTTCCTCTTCCATGGGATTTACTCTTCCACTCCAATTCAACCTTAATTGATTCATGCCAGGTATATTGACCTTCCAACTCATCCCAAGACCCTTGGTATTCTTAAGGATTCGAAATGACATGAGGAGGATTCCATGTGGCATAGAAAATCTAGCTGATGTGGGTCCCACATCCTCCATGTGTCTTAATGATCAATTGCCACTTTGATTTTCCCTTGTATTTATTTAATTATATCCTTTATTAAATATTTATTCCATTCTAATTTTCAAACATAATTTATTGTCCCCCTTATTCCAAATCCCAAAGCATCCACCCCCAACCTAGGAAACTAGTAATTTTTCTCCTTGGCAATTATTTGACCCCTAGTATCAATTTGAAAAAATATCATGAAAATGGAAAATGTGATTAGGAAATTATGACCCAATTGGGAATGGAATTTGTGGAAGGTGTTTGAGGGGTAAACTACAGAAAGTGATCTAGTACAGCTATTCAGTTGAAGGATCTTGCTGCTGAGTGCAGAGTTAGTACTGAGTCATTGGACTAGTATTTTTTTGCTTGCTCCACCAATTCTCAGCGAAGGAGACCAGGAACAAGCTCGGGGGTCCTGAGAAGATGTTGTTTGAGAGCTCTCTAGAAGTTGGTATGGAGGAATGGCCTCCTAACACTGTTGCCATCCAGATTTAAACATGTTCTACATTCTTTTATTTACTGTGTTAAAAGTTTATATCTGAGAATGAATGATTAATGAATGATTACATGTTTTGCAGTGAACTGATAGAGCTAGTAACCCGTTAATTATTTGAATATTGAATCTGTAATTGATGAAAATAATCCTGACCTATGTTTTTCCCCGTCTGGAATAGGCGCACGGGCAGTGTGTTTAAAATATATAAAGATACGATAGGAATCTTAAATGGGTAAATGTATTATGCATTTAATTATATCAGCGTAACTTATTTCTGTATGAAGACTATTATCAACAAAGAACAGTAACTTGTTCTTATATGTTCTTGTTAACCAGATTATGTAGGTAAGTACATTAGAAAAAAAAGGAAATAGAAATAACTCGGCACATGTAGAAGGATCTTCTTTATAAATACTCTAATAGGAAATAGATTATGCTATACATAGTATCTTATTCTTTTTATCGAATTTAAATTATGCAGGATAGTACTCTATGCCATGACACATGTTTATTTTCCTTGTATCATACTTATTAACCTGTTGCTTATGCAGTAGAAGAAATAAAGCTAAACTACTTGTTTACTTTCAGTTCAAACAAAGGTATCAGATACCATATCTAGTTTACTAGAATCCATAATAGTTTAAAAACTAACAGATACTACTAACTCAGGATAGTAATATGAAAAATAATTATGGTATTAAGATAGAAAATATAAATACTTAGTTTAATTAATTATATTCTTAACTAACTAAGAGAATTAGTTACTATAAATCGAAAGGGTTTTTGGAAAAGAATTATTCTTTTATTTAAAAAAAACAGACTCATTACTAAATTAATGTTTACGAGTAATCCTACTAAAACCCTAGATAACAATTCAGAAAAACAATAAGAACTTAATAAATTAACATTGCATATCTATGTAAGAACTGTACCACAAATACTAACAAGTTTATCTTTCTGCAAAAGAGAACTATAGGGTCAAACCCTAGTTTAATAATACCCTTGTTCTAATAGAAACAACCAAGTCATAATCTAGTGGTTGGATTTTATGTACAAGCATAAGAAAATAAACTGTTACAGATTAGTCACAGTCTTATTTAAATAAGTGTATGCACAAGTACAAGCTTAAGTATTTATATTATATATAGATAATAGTATTACATAAATAATATCATTTATAGATTAACAATTCTTTAAACAAAATGAAGGAATCTTAAAATAAAAACCAGAGTTTAATTCATTAAACCCTAACCTGAAAATCCTTGAGTACTGAAATGGTTTAAAATTCTATTAACAATAATATAATCTATTTATTAAAAATAGAGAAAATATCTTTTTACAAATAGGGTTAAAATCCTAGCTCGTAATTCTGAGCTGAAATTACTCAGTTTTCTTTAAAATATACAAAACCATTACAGTAGTAACCCAAGATAAGCAGTAAACATAGTTCTTTTTATATAACCATTACAAGAACAATTTAAATTCATTTACACAGAGATAAAATACAAAAACATAATGGAGAACAAATTTAACTTACAGACAGACTATCTTATGTTATTTACATTATATCCATGAGCTCGAAGGCCGAATGTAAGTCAAACATTAACAAAGTACAAAAAAAACTCAGTTAAGGACCGAGTATCCACATCATACTTCAGAGTATGAACAAGCATAAACATCATATTACAAAACTGTAAGTTCAACCTTAATACGAGAGGAGAGCTTCACAAATTGCAGCTTAAATCCGAAGTCACCTTGCGACAAGTAAGGGTTTTAACTAAAACAAAAATTTATAAAAATGACGGACAACAACCCAATACTGGGTGCAACACGGCCGAGACCTCCAACCGCAAGAGTCTGTACAAGCATGGGAAACCATATTCGAAACCAAAGCTTACCATGAATGTTTCGTGGAGCCTTTTAAACAGCACAACGGCCAACCTTGGAGATGAGCCAACTTGCATTATAAAGAACCAAAGTTATTTTAAAAATCAGAAACCCTTATGCGGAATAAAACCATAAACAACAATAGCTCTTAATTTTATTTTACTCACCTTATATGAAAGTGAAAACGATGGAGCCCTGGACGAAAAATAACACCACGAACAACACTAAAAGGAGCCAAACCCTCAAGCTCACCGAGGATGGAGACGACGGGACTCTAGTGTTTTTCACAACTATCAGCAGAGGTGGGGGTATGCCTTAGAAAAGGCTACGAAGAATTCATTAGCGTGGAGTCAAATTGTTACCAGCATACAAGCAGAGAAACTAAAACCCTACAATGAAGGAGCTTTGCAATCACACAATAAGCTCAAGCTTTCACCAATGACAGACCATGAAAGAGGAGCAGCAACAAGGAGTTTCAAGTGGTCGTAAAGCCATATACAAGGAAGATAGTAAACTCTGAGTGAAGTAAAGAAATCATAGAGGAGGCGAGCATTAGAATCTAGCTCAAGGGAGTAAGCCACGATAAAATCCAGCTTTGGAGCCTCTGTAGCTATCTGCAACTCATGGCCGCCATGGGAGCTTGCAGAGTAGCGCACAGGGCCAACACAAATGTCGAAGATCGAATGAGCCAAAGGTTAGGGTTGACAACTTTATATGCAACCAGTGCATGGCCAAGAAATCTCCACGTGGCTGCATCAATAAAATCATGCAGTGGGTCGACTTTCCATAGTCACCTGCATTTCATAACAATCATTTAATCACCCAATGATTTCATCAAACAACGTATGATCTCTATAGTTTTGCATGGGATTCACATATCATGATAATAGTTTAAACGTTTGGTACATATCTTGTCATTGGCATGGGTTTGCAACGTTATCATAGTGTTGACTTAATACATAACATAATCCTTAGCCTCGTAACCCAAAAGAAATACATTATATAATTTATCAATAAACAATGTTATGAGATATCGCTAGTAAAAACTAGTGAGGATTATGTTTCCTTTTACATAGTAATGTATACTAATGAATATCATGGGGAGACATTACAAAATTATATTAACATTATCGTTAGTTATATGCATAGTGTATATGGGAGTATTAACCCCTTTTGATTTAGTTACAAACCATCAAAGATTATAGTAATATCATCATTGTGAAATAGGGTGTAATAACTAAGTTGTTACCTATAGTAATTTAGGATAATTTATAGAAATCATTGACTTATAAACAATCAAGTTAATGGTGTAAGAATAACTATCTTTTAGTTCCAGTTCTTTTCATGGTGATCTAAATAATTACACAGCTTTCAACTTGTGTAATTTGCATAGTGTCGTTTGGGTTAGGATCGTAAGTATTATGCAAATGCAACACTAATAAAATCTTTTATGTTGATAAACAAATAGTTTATGCACATTTTAAACCTTGGAAACTAGCAAAGTTTTGATAGCAAACTATGTAATGGCAAAGTGAAATGTAAGAACATTTTTCCTGTGAACTCTTTTAATTAATACAGATTTATGAGATCTTATCTTAGCAGTTGTGGCAGTTTCTCATTACTTGGAATATAGTTTTAAAATCTTAACAAAATACTAAGGTTAACATAAGATGAAAATATTGGCTCGATAAGAAAAACACCAACACCGGAAGTTGTTCTTAGATAGAACCAATACAAGAAATATAATAAAGAATTGCTAGGGTATGTATTTTTGAAAATAAAGAATATCAAGCAGATAATTAAACTGTTCAGAACCAAAGGAAGTAGTAATGTCGCTACATACTCTACAGGAAAAAATACAATCATCTAAACTTCATTTACAATAGCAACAGAATAAAACAAACTGTGTTACCTTACGGAAGTAGGTTGGATTACAGCAGCTTATAATCTAAGATTATTAATTGTAAATAGAAATATTGCAGGATGCTTTATGAATTTAAAGATGATACTCGGTCATTTATACCTGTAAACCTATAAGAACAAATAATCCATCTGCGTTAGCATAAATGTTAAGTAAGCCCCGAAATTCAAAGTCAGATTCCACCTACTGTCATAAATAGAACTCATCAGTAAACCAAATATAGAATTAATGCACAACATAAATTTAAGATTGTGTTAATAAGAAAGCTATTGAGTTAACATAATTGAGTTTATGCAAATTAATCTATTAATTGTTTCTCTTTTTGCTAACCATTAACTGTTAATAAACTATAGTCTCAACATTTTATTTTATTTCAAAATTTTAAATTTTTGTGAAAATTTGGGGTTTTGACATGTTACTAGGGCCCAAAGTTTTCCAAGTTAGGATTCAGGGGTGGTGTTAGTATTATTAATCCTCCCTTGGTCAAATGTCTATTAGATTAATTATTGCCTAACTTAGGAACCTTCAATTAATTAAATGAGTCCACTAGTGCAATTGGGTCCACATGGCCCAATGGGGCCACATGTACCAGTCATTAAAGTGTGGGGGGGAATTCTAGACATTAACTGCCACTTAATGCATGTGCATGCACCACTGGGGGCACTCTTAGACCAATCCCTACATTTTAGGAGTCACACAGGAGCCACTGGGAGTCCCGGCACCAACCTACTTTAGTCAGTTGGTGTTAGCACTAGTTAGTCTTAGTTAGCCCTTAGTTACAATCAGTTACTTCATAGCCAGTTAGGATAGCACTACTGATGCATGGATAATGCATGGTTTCATGGGGAGGAGCGCTTTTCCTACCTACCTCACTCTCATTTGCACCGAGTTAACTAGTTGTTACTACATGTTGGAGTTATTGGTCATCAGGGAGTTGTCTATTTGGACTCCGATATTGATTGGGAGACCTTGAGTTAGAGATTCAATTAGATATAGTCTTATCCACTTGGAGGATTCGAATTCATTACTCATGCATTCAAATTCTACCTATTTGTAATCTATTGTACACCGGATATTATTATGATGAATATACTGTTATTTCCTAAGCAATACTTGTCCATTTCCTGTGTGGTTTGTCTTGTTGGATTTTTATTTTCATTCTCCGTTAAATTTTTGCAACATAATCAGAATTCTCTGCCTGAAGATCTAAATGGCATTCAAATTCTAACAATTACATTGGTTCACAACAAGGTAGTGGGGAAATGGCATTGTTTCTTCATTGTTTAACATTTTTACATGAAATATTTTGGTATTTTGACCTAAGAGTCTTCTAAACTTGAAATAAATATTATTTAAATAATAACATAAAATAATGGGGCATTAGAAACTCCCCCAAATAGATCAATATCTCACCAAGTGTGCCTCAATACATAGAGCAAGAATGTAATGAGAAAACATGGAATAAATGAAAGAACAAGATGATCTTGAAGTGTCCACGAGCTTCCCTGTAACTTATGAATCCGTTAAATCTCCATGAAATACCTGAATGGACTCCCTAAACACCAACTTGGATGGGAATATTTCACCCTCGAAATTGGTTAACTAGTTATCCACTAGCTCTCTCTCTTCACAAATGCAAATTTCTCAAATGATCAAAATATGCCATCATTATTTGTTCTTGAAATTTATAAATTTTCCAATCTCTCTATGGGTCGAATTCCTTCCAAGAGATGCATTCCAACTCTAGTTTGGAAGAGATTCCAAAGAATGCCACTTGTACAACAATTCCTAGTCTCCCACTTCCACCAAATCACACGTGGAAGCATTTTGACTACCCTAACTCCCTTGAGCGCCATATTGGAGCTATTTTTATCCCTAAAATGTCATATATGTCATATTTTAGGCTTCATATCTGATTTGTTTCATAGGTGTCATAGCATCTTCATCATTTTTGTCATAGAGCTAGGGAATCTAGTCCAAGTGTCGCACTAGCTCCAAAATGTCTCTTCCTCTTCCATGGGAGTTACTCTTCCACTCCAATTCAACCTTAATTGTTTCATGATAAGTATATTGACCTTCCAACTCATTCCAATACCCTTGGGATTCTTATGGATTCGAAATGACAAGAGGAGGATGCCATGTGGCATCGAAAATATAGCTTGTGTGGGTCCCACATCCTCCATGTGTCTTCATGATCAAATTCCACTTTGATTTTCCCATGTATTTATTTATTTATCTCCTTGATTAAATATTTATGCCATTCTAATGTTCAAACATCATTTATTTTCCCCCTTATTCCAAATCCAAAAGCTTCCACCCCCAACCCAGGAAACTAGTAATTTTCCTCCTAGGCAATTATTTGACCCATAGCATCAATTTGACAAACTCTCATGAATATGGAAAATGTGATTAGGCCATTGTGACCCAATGCAAAATTTGGTACATGAAAGCCTCTCCCCACTCCAACGAAACTTTGGTGTGGCATTTCTTGAATGGAACGTGGCTCGGGTGGCGTGTTGGCAATTCATTTGTTGGATTGGATTATTAGTTGATAACTCCATCAGTTCAATTATAACTTGGAAATATATTGTTTGCTGAGTTGGAATTCCATCACATAATATACCACCTCGGTGTCAGCCATATGGGTCAAGGGATTTATCCCTTGACCTTCCCCTTTCTCCAAATTAAACCCTATACAAATTTATATACAACATTTCGCCTATATCTATTAAGAACCATCGTCGAAGGCTTGGGTAGCATAGTTGTGTGAAGTATTTTGGAAGGTTACGGATTTCTTGTGTTCGATTCCCATAGACTCCACCTACCTTTTATCCAACATTACATTACTATTTCTTTTCCCAAACTAACCATTTTTAACCATCCTTGACGAGACTTCAAATGTTGACAACTTCTTCATCCATAGGTCATTTCACATGAGACAAGCGTTGACGAAAAGATATTGAAGAACTCTTTACCCTGGTAGGATTTATTTTTTTGTTTGAATACTTTAACTTTGATAAGATATGAAATGATCCACCTATATCATAATCTCTTTTTCATATGTACATTTTCCCAAATTGTTGTCCCTAGGAAACTACAAACCAGTTTTTGTCGGAATTGTGAAGAATCTGGTTGCAAGGAAAGAAAGGCAGTGATTAGAAAGGAGAAGAGTAAGTTGAATCCAGGAATTCGACATGTTCTGAGGAAAAACTAAATCTAATGATGAGTTAAGTTATACTATTATCTATTTTTGGGAATGGGCATGATTGCAAATTGTGTTGTTAGTTCCTTTATTAATGTAACATTATTAATTGGGGTAGTTAGAACAACCACTCAACTATCAGTTGAGAACTAGTCTAAAGTTGGAATAAGAATTATAAGATGTATATCACGTCAATCCATAAGTTGTGGGTGGACAAGCTTCACAACGAGCTATCTTGACAGAGAGGTCGACAAAAAGAATAAAGAAGAAAGAAAGCATGAGCACATGAAAAAGACAAAGAAAACCCATCCATTGTAAAGAATATTTTGATAAAAGTCTGCAAGTTGTGTGCGTAGACCAAAATCATTCCAAATATTACTCATGCCATATTAAGAGAGATTTTGTGATTTTTCCTATCTGGGTTTCCACATTAAATATCCATGTCTTTGATGTATGTTTGTCTTCTATATGAATCTTTATGATTTGATCACACTTATATTATGGAATGTTGACAATAACTATGGTTTAGATGTGTATAATTTGTATATCCTACATGTGTTGATTCTTATGTATATTCTTATATAACATGAATGTGTCAAAGTATTGACCTTCTTTCTTGTTGTGGAGATGGTAACCAACAACATTTTCAAATTTTGGGAAACCTATGGACTGTTCGTGATCCCTAATAACTAACAACTGTAAATTGACATTCATGGGTTACTTTTGGGTAGTTCCATGCAACATAACAACCTCATGCCTCCACAATGTTGAGTTCTCGAAAAACAACAACAAAAGTGGTTGTAAACTACCTTAAATCTGAATTTGGGAAAATATGGGTGCTTTTTTTTTATCATGTTCATGTTTAAGAGTATCTAGAGAAAACATACTCATATCTGCATTTAGAAATGGTAATGACATTTAAATATTAAGATTTAAAGATAATTCCATAACAAAATATTTTAAGACAATGTTTGTTTGAAATGTTTACTAGACAAACATATTTTGGATAAAACAGTTTTATGATGACCCACAGTAAGTATGCATTTCTTTGCTTTTACATTTTTAGAATACATTATTTTTTTATCGAGGAATATAAATATTTTACAAAACAAAATCTTTATATTGAGTCATGACATTGGCAAATGACTGAGTTCCAATAAAGGTAAAAAACAATATCTTGAGTTCCAAAATAGTGACAAATATGGTCAATAGCAAAGACTCTGATGTTCTAAAAACAATGATAAAATATGGTCAATATGGTCAATATATTGAGTTCCAAAATAGTGACAAATATGGTCAATACCCCAACCACTGCATGGGGTTGCTTTCGAGGGTGTTGCCATTGTTACATGTCATTATATATTGGTGGATTCTCCTGTAAGTGACCTGATAAGGATGTTTTCCTACTAAATCCAACTAAAAGATAAGCTTCTGATTGTATCCATGAGAGAGACTAAGGTATGAACTTTTATTTTAATTTCTTAGTCCTCAAAGTGTCTTTCAAGACTTTTCTCTAATATTCTCCAAGGCTGATCTTTTCACCTGAGAACTTTTGCAAACCTTAGGGGAAGGTCTCCAAGCCTGCATTATTTTTAGTTAAAGTTCCAACTAAGATAATTTTACATGCATTGTCATATGAAGGAACCGGACTTCCATAGACAAACTGAAAATATATACAGTATTTGAAATCAAAATCAATACTTTTTCATTGTTTGTTTTTATGCTGCAATGTGGCACGATGGAGCCCTTCCTAGTGGTGGAGGTTACGCATGCTTCCAGTAATGCAGCTTCAACCTCTCTTCAATCAGTTGCCATAATTTCAATCCATCGCAACAACCTCTTTGAGCTCATTGTGAAGGAATCACCACATGGTGTTTTTGTCATTTCCATTCGTCGAGGATTGTAATTTCTTTTCACCCAGGGTTTTGTAGATCTCCATGCGATGATGAAGGACGAGTTGTTACGAGCAGGTTCAGGCCATGCAGGAACTCACAGACTGGTACTCAAACTCCAGCGCTAAAGGAGGCCACGGAATACATCTCAGTGCTTAATAAGTAGGTTCAGGCCATGCAGAAACTTGCAGACTGGTACTCAAATTCCAGCGCTAATGCTCCTTGCTAGGTCTAGATTTAATGTCTTGCTTCTTAGGTCTAGGAATGAAGTCGCAAGATCGAATCTCGAGCTGCATAAGCATCAAGGTTGTTATATGTATATGTTGTAGGACGAATAGAAAATATATGTGTGGCGAGCTAGGGAATATCTAAAGATACCATATATGTCATTTGGAATATGTAGATCAGTCAACAATGTAAATCATATGTCAGGATTTTAGTTTTCTCTTTGTTTATATTTGTTTCTTACATCTTACCGCCAGTAGTAATACAGTTACTAAGAATAAATAATTAGGGATTGGTATGAGCATTATTGAATTAATAAGATGTAAATTGTGTCCATTTTTCATACTCTGTGTCCTCCATACAAAAATCACAGAATTGACGGTTTGAATTTGTAAGTGGTTTCTATGGTCTAAACCCTAAAATGGGCTAATTAATCATGTGCTGGTGACCTACTTGTTCACACTCTTTTCGCTTTTGGTTTACCCTTCCCTAATAACAATTTCTAAAAACTAATTTTGTTTTCTGGAAACACGGTTTCGGTTTTCTAAATGTTTTTTCATGTAAAATGACGGTTTGCTAAGCCATTGTTACAGTGTTTGGTTGGTATATGTCAACACAACCAAAGATGTGACAAATTAATAATGTGATAGTGGGGGTTTAATAAGCGTTATGTCGCATTGTGGCATTTACCACAGGTTATGTTACATTAGCGACATTCATCAATGGTTATGTCACATTGTGATATTTGTCAAGGGTTATGTCATATTGGGATAATTCCCAAGATGTGACACATTAATAATGTGTCTTTGGATGTTTCCAAATTTATTTAAGAATTTTGTTTATATATATATATATATAGATAGATAGTCAAATGACAAAATAAATGGTTTAAACCATCCACATTCTACATAGTAATGTAGATTCTTATGTTGCATTGTGACGTTTATCAAGGTTTATGTTTCACTGCGACGTTATCAAGGGTTATATCACATTACGACATTAATCCATTGTTACAGTGTTTGGTTGGTATATGTCAACACAACCAAATATGTGACACATTAATAATGCGATAGTGGGCATTTAATAAGCGTTATGTCGCATTGTGATATTTATCAAGTTTTACATTTCAATGCCACATTATCAAGTGTTATATCACATTACGACGTTAAGCCATGGTTTGTTATGGTGTTTGGTTGGTATATGTCAACACAACCAAAGATGTGAAACATTAGTAATGTGATAGTGGGCAATTAATAAGCATTATGTCACATTGTGACATTTATCACAGGTTATGTTACATTAGTGACATTAATCAAGGGTTATGTCACATTGTGATATTTGTCAAGGGTTATATCACATTCCAATATTGCCCAAGATGTGACACATTAATAATGTGTCTTTGGATGTTTAGAAAATTTCTTTAAGAATTTTCTTGATATATATATATAGTCGTTTGGAAAAAGAAATGGTTTAAACCATCCACATTCTACATAGTAATGTAGAATGTCATGTCACATTGTGATGTTTATCAAGGTTTACGTTTCTCTATGACGTTATCAAGAGTTATGTCACATTACGACGTTAAGCCATGGTTTGTTATAGTGTTTGGTTGGTATATGGTAACACAACCAAAGATGTGACAAATTAATAATGTGATAGTGGTCATTTAATAAGAGTTATGTCACATTGTCATGTTTATCATAGGTTATGTTACATTAGAGACATTCACCAAGGGTTATGTCACAGGGTTATGTCACATTGCGATAATGCCCAAGATGTGACACATTAGTAATGTGTTTTTGAATGTTTAGAAAATTTCTTTAAGAATTTTATTGGTGTATATATGTGTGTGTGTGTGTGTGTTTGAAAAAATAAATGGTTTAAACCATCCACATTCTACATCGTAATGTAGAATGTTATGTCGCATTGTGATGTATATCAAGGTTTACATTTCACTTCGACGTTATTAAGGGTTATATCGCATTACGACATTAAGCCATGGTTTGTTATAGTGTTTGGTTGGTATATGTCATCA
>LPNX010018298.1:70185-144417 GCA_001517045.1 Pseudotsuga menziesii | reverse complement strand
CTTTCCCAAGGAAGAGCATCAGCTATATCTGACGGATAAAAAGTCATGGGCTCACGACCATCTACTTGTTCGAAAGTGGCCTTTCGTCGACCACTTGGATTATCTTTCCCTTGATCCCTGGCATCATCTTGATCCCTTGCATCATCATCATCTCCACCCATCACATGATCCTCATCTTCACCCCTTACATCATCAGCAATGTTTCCTCCACCCCTTGCATCATCACCATGGTCTCTGAATGCGGAATGGTGATGCACACGTTGATTGTCTCTATATGCATCAGTTTCACGCTCTGTTGAACCACGATCCTCTACATACAAACATAATGATGTATAACTTGGTATATAAAAATAAGCATATATATACACATGTGCAAATTTATAATTTAAAGATTTACCGATATAACGTGGATTTCGTATCAATCTCTCCCTAGAATGAGTACTTGGGGTTGATTGATCACAGTGTGAAGAAGAGGTATCTCGACCAGCAGATGCAGATGCTTGCCCACTATCACAAGATGCTCTGTTTTGCTGCTTCCCTAAAAAAAAAGTGTTATATCTTTCACAAAATCGATCTTCAAACAAAATTTAAAACAATTATATATTTGCATTCAAAGGTTGGCATGTGTGCATAATTTTTAAACACTTTCTCATACCTCAATATAAAACGCTAGAATCTCTAGAAGTATCGGACCATCTTCGATATAAAATGCTAGAATCTATAGAAGTATCGGACCATCTTCGAGAGTGAGGATTTGAAGGCGTGTCATCTCGATCCATCTCTAATAACATTTGTAAGACGCACAAATAGCAACAGAGATTAATAATTATGAAAACTACATAGTTTCTAAGATGTTTAACCATTCTATTTTACTAACTTTTATTATCAATTCAATATTCCCTAAGATCTCTTTAACAATGGCTTTTATTTCAGAATTTTATGTACAAATTTGGTATCAAACCATCTCTCCATCTCTAATAACATTTGTATGACTCCAATAACATTTGTAAGACAATTTTACACATTCTTTACACCCATACCTAAAAAGTTTAATAATTATGATTTAACTAACTAATTATTAGACGTGTAGACATTCTATTTACTAATTATTATTATGAAATTTTAATGTTCACTAAGATCTGTTTAACAATGGATTCAATTCTATTTACTAAATTATATTATCACTACAATGTTCACTAAGATCTGTTTAACAAAAAGTTTAATTAGATATTTACTAAGTTTTACTATCAATTCTAGTTAGTGTTGTAATATCTCGTTTTTATATGTAATGCATCATGTAAAGTGGTTGTATTTAATATTGTAGAGTGGTAGTATTTCATATGATTACATCTCCAACAAAACAACACACTCAATTTACATGACCACATATAATTGTGGTCATAATTAATTTGTGGTACAACAAACATTATCACATATAATTGTCCAAATAATTCATTTCTGGTACAAATTTGTAGCAAAAATGTTACAATAACATTGATCTCCTTTTCCCATAAGGGATTTTCAATTACAAAATTTTTTGTTAACCAACAATCCCAATGGATTTTGGCTATACATAGTGATAAAAATGAATAAAACCGATACTTTTGTGTAGAAATAATTATGTACAACAAGGCCTCTCGCATCCAATTATGATGCATCTTGTCTGATAGAATTTTTCTCAATTGGGGTATAAGTACCTTCACACGAAAAGCAACCTGAAAATACAAGACAAGTCAGTAAATATAGGGAGTTTGTTCCTTCACTGAAATGGAAGGATATAACAAAACTAAAAGAAGATGACAAGTGGGGTTTGAAGAATATACAATACCACTTCGGTAAGCTTTGAAGTGAAAGAGTCTTTGCATGTTGATAAAAGAAGCATGGCTATATAATCAAGTGATGAAGCATAATACATAGATCCATTGTCACTAGACAACTTGATTATACCATCAATGAAAATAATAACATATAAGCTTCCATAATATCGAATGCACTAGTAAAATCATTTCCAATTGTCGGAAACTTTTTCTTGGAGTGGAAAATGGGAGCAAAGTAAAATCATTTCCAATTGTCGGAAATTTTTTCTTGGAGTGGAAAATGGGAGCAAAGTAAGAATAAGAGGGGATCCCTAGGTGCATTGTGTTACAAAATATAAATTGCTTCAACCATTAATCAAAAATTGAAATTTCAAAGGTATTTTGTATCTAATAAAGATAGTAGATCTTCTCAATTCACCTATTTGGAATTGAGGATGGATAAGATCTAGTGGCCGTGATCAACATGAATGCATAGAGATTGTATCGAACTCGTTATATGTATATATGTGTTTAAATTATGCACAATGGGTGTTCTTTTTAATGTCTAAAAAAAATCATTTTTTGGCGTGGGTAGAGTAGGCATTGGAACCAAAATGAGTATCACTCGTACTACATTTCTAGATAGACATGGGGTGAGTCGAAATATGCAACTCAATTCCCCAACTATGCTTATGTGTACGAAAAAGGATGTGGTTTAATTGCGACTATGATTCACATTCATAGGCACAACTTGGGATACACCGATAGAAGAATAACTGAAACAGTAAACACATACACATTTAGCAAACAATAAATGCATACAATAAATGCGAGGGGAAAACAACACTGATAGAGCATCCCTACTGTTTTGGCATAAACAACATGCAGCTTAAAGATGCAGCTTAAAGAAGTAAAAGAGACAGAGGAATCAGATGAAGAAAATAACACTGATCAAAGACTAAACATGGAAATGGAATATTTCAAGATAAGAATGACAAACACAATGAGTTCTAATAAAATTTCAGCAATCTTAGATGAGATCCTAAACAGTCAAATATATCCAGCTGATTAAAACGAAACTTGGGTACACTAAGACTATAGACATAAACATAATACAAACACCAAGTTCGAAAGAATTAAATGACTTTACGATATATCAATCTTAGATAACATATAAACATTATAACACATACATGACAGGCTACTTACATCAGATAGAGATTATATTATATTCAATCAACCACCATTCCTACCCACCACACTATGCTACCAGACAACACACATTTCTGGAATTACCAGTTACAATCAACTTCAATTATTATCCCTGAAATTGCATGGTAGTTATGGTTTCTTCAAAGGTTTAGATTTTTCTATCAGCGAAAGAGAGTTAGAACTGACAATTTTAGTCAGTTTAAGAGCGAAGCACAAAAATTTATAGAGTTCTGTTTAGAAGTTAAATGAAAATTGTCACAGACGTACTATGATATTTGAAGATACAGAAGTCAGATCCTAGGCTTCATTTATTAATTTTGTTGATGATCTTTGAAAATTGAATATCATAAATATAGTTAAAAAGTTAAAAAAAGCCACATCAATAAGGATTATATCAGATTCATAAAAAAAAAAAAAATTAATAGAATATAGTGTAGCAGTCATACAAGCGGATACTTTCACAGAGGTAATCCATCAAAAGAAAGGTAAGGGAATTGTGTCTGTTGATTGAGGAGGCCACATATAAATGACAGAGAGTTAGAACTGACAATTTTAGTCAGTTTAAGAGCGAAGCACAAAAATTTATAGAGTGCTGTATAGAAGTTAAAATGAAAATTGTCACAGACGTAAAAAAAGCCACATCAATAAGGATCATTATCTGGAGATATGCAACATAAACCACGATATTTACTTAGATACATAACTGGTTGAAAGACAGAGCCAAAAAAACTGTACAAACTAGAATTATATATCTATATCAACGACCGAAGGGAAAAAATGGTATAAAGTACTCGGTGGGGGTAAAACCTATAAAGACCCAGTTCTCGGTCTATGGCCAAAATAAAAACAACATCATCTTTAAAATACAGTATTCCATATCTAATGGTTGTAGGGCTTAAACCCGAAGTCAAAACTGAATCAGATTCATAAAAAAAAAAATTAATAGAATATAGCGTAGCAGTCATACAAGCGGATATTTTCACAGAGCTAATCCATCGAAAGAGAGGTAAGGGAATTGTGTCTGTTGATTGAGGATGCCACATATAAATGAAAAAGGAAGTGATATCATAATAAAAAAGGGATGGAATAAACAATTTTTTACACTTTATCATGGACTATATCAGCTTTTTTATACAGGAGTAATTCAAAATGATGTAACTCTGCATTTCTGAGCATAAACTATATTTTTTTTCATTTCTAAAATTAGAAGAGGGGAAGATGGGTAGTGTATTTACCTCAGCCGCAGCAACGGGAAACAAAAGGCCAACCGGAAGCAGCAACCAATGCGGAACAAAACCAATGTCGCTGCCACCATGACCGCAACAGCTAAAACAGCGAAACAACTACCAAGAAAAATAGCCACCAGCAGAGAACAGAGGGAAAAAGTCACAGCCACCAGCGAGCACAAACGTGACAGGCACTTACGGAGACAAATCGGAACGAAAACGTCTCAACCCGACAGGGATGAGCAGAGCGCATATATCAGGGAAACCGCCCGAGCCAGCACAGCGCAGAAACGCCACAACAGACCGTAACACAGTGACCAGCCAAAACGCAACACAACGACCAGCCACCACAGCCGACAGAGCCGCCCGAGCCTAAATGAACAGCCACCACAGCAACCCGAGCGTACAAACGGAGCGCAGTATTGACCACCAACGTACAAACGGAGTGCCAAACCAAGAGATCAACATGCCCCTGCAATTAACTATTGCCAACCAAATCAAACGGAGTGCCAAACCATGATCAACATGCCCCTGCAACTAACTATTTCCACCCAAATCGTCATCATCGCGGGCATGAAAAACGTTCAACAGTAATCTTCCGTTTGTATATATAGAAACTTCTTTCGGCCGAACAATTATTCGCCCCGAACCAACTTTCGGCTGAACAATTATTCGGCCGAAAAAACTTTCGACCGAAAGTTCTTTTCGGCTGAACAATTAATCACACCAACGGTCCTAGCCGGACGTGATTTTCCTGGCAAACTGTTCAAGCCGTTCAGCACGAGGTACGGCGTTAACTTTTAACTTTCGGCCGAACAAAAAAATATTCGGCCGAAAAGTTTCACATTATTTCGGCCGAACAAATAAATTAGTTCGGCCGAAAATATTATTAGTTAGGCCGAAAGATTCTAGAATACGATTCCGGAAGCGCATTTGTCACGGAATAGACACCCAACTTCATGATTTCACCCCTTTGTATTGAGAATCCTACTCATGATCCATTACTTCAATTCCCTAAGGGATTGGTTAAGAAATCCAATATTCTTTTCATATTTTCCCATAATTACAAAATTGTTGATGACATGGAACAATCCTCTTATTCCATGTCAACTCTAGAATTGGTCCAAAATTATTTTTTCTTTAAGGATTTGTTGTTGAATTTCATCAATAGAAATGGCTTGTTTGACATCAATGTCATTGCCTTCAATTTAGACCAGGCTACACTAAGGGTTCCCCCTCAAGTGGAATTCTAAATCCAATTCAATTCATGAGGGGTCACCATCTATCACATTTTTGTGGATGAGAGAGCCTCTACTTGTGTCATGTTTGCATATTGTTAGAAAGATTTGGGTTATCCCATCTTATCCCCTTCCCCTACCATGTTGTAAGCCTTTGGAGGACACATTCCAACCAAAAGGGATCATCTTATATTTTCTAGTTCAGTTAGGATGGAAGAATATGAATTTATATGTGGAGGTTGTTGATTCACCATTGGATTACAATCTATTACTAGGATGAAGTTTGACCTATGCCATGGATGTAGTGGTTTCTACTATTTTTCAAGTGATTTGTTTTCCCCATGAAGAGAAAGTAGTCACTATCAATCAGTTATAATTTTGCAGCTCTAATCAAAGGGGTATCCAGTGGTCAAGATATACACCCTATAAGTGCTTCGAACTCAACCATGACAAGTGTGGGTCTTGGTATGTATAAACATTTCACATTTCTAGGAACATTAAACCTACCCCCACCACTTTGCTATGTGTCCTTGTAATTGATATCTAATGGATCATTAATACCTATGGGATAATTTTCCATGGAGCATACAAATGCTTAAGTTCCTCCTTCCTCATTCACCCATGATGAGATTCCATGTTTTTATGTTGTGCCATCTGATGGTGACCATGTTCCCATTACAACGCATAAGGTTATTTAAATAGGGAGCATGGGAAACATATTCAAAGCAAAGAAGAGGTGTAAGTGTGGGAAAAAAAATCAAAATGAGGGAGAGAACCCTTAGCCTCTGCAAATCTTGGCAGGGGCACATCATTAGCCTCTATTAATCCTAGTGGTGGAAATCAATTATCTGCTACTAATCCTAGTGAGGCGGGGATCTATTAGCATCTAGTAATCATGTTAGGGGAAAGACACTAGCCTCTCTGAGTCATGCCGTAGGAATCTCACCAACCTCTAGAAATCATGTTAGGAAGAATCCAATGGCTATTTCCAATCATGTCAAAAGTGATGTTATTTGTGGAAAACCTAGGCACGTGGGGCATGGGTTCTCTCACAAAGACCGTTACACATCGGCCACCTCACCTTGTGTTGTTTTGTACATTATGTACCATATATTGGTGTGGTATTCATTTCCATTTTTTGTGTCTTTAATGTCTCGATCAGCCCCAAAGTACATGAATGAAAAAATTCAAAAGCATTATAAAATACTAAAAACCCAAAAACATTAAAAAATGTTAAAAATCTAAAAACATCGAATAGGTGCATTTTTTTATTTTATCTTTTTGGCATTTTTGACGTGTATTTTGGACCTTGTTTTATATAAATTTCCAAGTTTTGAAGATCGATACATGGGTTTTTGGAAACATCCATCTTCCTTGATGTTGAGTATATAGTTGTCATTGATGTCAAACTTGTTCACGAATAAAAAAGGAATAACTAATAGATATGGTAGTAGGGGGAGTTCAGAAATGAAAAAAGGAATAACCAAGGATATAATGGTAGGACAAACTCAGTGAAAGACAAAGGTAGTGATGCCATAGATGATGATATGAGATATGATTACATGGAAGGGAATGGATGATGATATGGAAGATATGATGGCATGGCATGGCATAGTTGAGTATGTGGCATGAAGTTGAAATCATTGTTGCATTATGACATCATTTTGGAGAAATATGGAAAATTGGTGAAAAATGGGAAATTGACTATAGTATAAATAGTAAAAGCTGGTCCAAGAGGGTCTAAGAGAATTCCCTCAATAATTCATGGTTTTAATAAAATTCCTGCACCATGGTACCAGTCTATATCTTGTTATAGTGGCTATCTATTCATTCTATCAGTTTTCCTCCATCACTTTTGAGGAGAAAGTTCTAGGTCTGCCAAAAGAGAGTCAAAGTTGCAAATGAGATAAATTGATAACCCTCATTCATATGTTCAAAGATAGTGTGGTAGATATTAGATTTGAAAGAATATAAATGGTCGAGGGTCATTTCACTGGAGAAAGAGCATGGAGGATAAAAAGGTAGTCCAGTTACAAAATAAGAACTAATCGCTGGAAATAAGAATGAGATCAACAGCCGATATCAATCATTAAAATAGATCGACAGTGCACAATGATTTTGCAGAGAGGATTTGCGAGGTTGGGAAAAATTTTGATGTACAGAAAATTTTCATAAAATCCTCTTCATCACATTTGAATTCCATCGTTGATCTGGTGGGGACACATATCTAACAATCCTCATGGATTTCACAAAGTCAACTAGCAGGTGAGTTAACGTTCTAGATGCAAGTGAAATTTCATTGAGAAATACTTAACTAACAACGTGGATGGTCCAGATCAGTTAAGAGAAATTACAAAAACCAATCTTGAGAAGATCAACAACGGCGGATTATTTTTGCACAAAGAAAAGGGGATATACACAAACCTACATTTGATCGTTAGATCAATGGTTAGGATCAAATCTGTAAGGAAATCTATGATGAGGAATGATTTCCACTCAAAGAAGATGGGAGATCCACAAATCCACAATTGATCATAGAACAATGTTTAGGATTTAATCTGTGATGAAACTTGAGGTGGTGGATGACTTCCCTACAAAGTAAAGTGAAGGTTTGAAATCCACATTAGATCATAGATCGACGGTCATGATTGAACCATGCAAAATAAAACAACGGTTCAGATGGAAAGCAGAAGGAGAAAAATGGAAAGCAAAAAATCGCAAAAATATTATGGGAAAAGTTACAGTTCCACATTCCACATCCCATGGTCCAAAAGATCGACGGACATAAATACATCCATAAAAGATCAACGGTGCTGAAATATTAGTGTGGAAAGAAGAAGGTAGAGAATTGTGAAAGCAACATTTGATTTTTTGAGAGCCCGCATTTCACATCCTGCGATCCAGAAGATCGACGGTCTAAAAGAAATCCATAAAAGATCGACAGTATGGAAAGCAGAAGATGGAGAATTGTGAAAGAAACGTTTTAGTTTTTGAGAAACCGCGATTCGAAAGATCAACATTCAAGAGACATACATAAAATATCAACGATGCATAAATATTGGTTCAGAAAGCAGACACCAAAAAATGATATTTGAAAAAAGTCACATATCCGATATCTTATTTTCCAACTCAGATCGATGATCATGAAAAGATTCAAGGAGATCAAATATGTGGAGTGGTTGAGGCAGAAATCTAAGTGTGGAAATACATTTTGAGCAATGTCATAGTTAGGTGATCCACAATCTGGGAGATCAACGGTCATGAAGAGCTTGACGGAGATCAACGGTGCGAAAGTGTTAAGGTAGAAAGCTAAGGGAGGAAATACATTTTGAGAAATGTCATAGTTCGACAATCCACATACCCCATCTTATCTTAGATATACAGCCAGGAAGAAGCCCGATATAAAATCAACGGCTCAAGATGATTACAGAGATGGAGAATGAGGAAGTTCATGACTGGAATATTAAACAACAAATATATTAACATGGAGTTAGCTTTGTTGTTTTGAAAAGGCACGATTGAAGAATGATATGGTGCAATGGTGAAGAGATGCATCTGTAGGAAACATGAAGGTATTTATACACAAAGGGATGAGTGAGAGAAGATGGATCTGTGGTCTAGATCATAAAACTAGAAGCAAAGTCTAGTGGGTGTGACAGAGATTGAAGGGTAAAGAAACCTAAAAGATTGTTGAAAATATATGAGGGTGGCAGTCTGTTGCTAGGGCAGGAAACAGGCCTATAGGGGGTTGTAGACTCCTTCTAGTGGTAGTTGGTAAATAGGGTGTAGTATAATCCTGTCAATTGTAGCTTACAAAACCATAGGGTCATATCCTCCTTCTAGTAGTAACTAGTAAATAGGGTGTAGTAGCACCATGTCAGTTGTGGCTGACAAAAATAGGGGTTTGTAGCCTCCTTACAGTAGTAGCTGGTAAATAGGATGTCGTAGAATCCTTTCAGTAGCATCTGATAAACCAATGAGTTATTTCCTCCTTCTAGTAGTTGATGGTAAATAGGTTGTAATACCATCCTTTTCCATAGAAGTAGGCATAAGTATTTCTAAATAACAATTTTGCAGTAATAGGAAGTATTGGTGGTTTACCTAATTAGGGTTCCGTGATAAAAATATTTGTTTTGTGTATATTTTTTATTAGAGTTTAATAAGTGGTTAAAATTAAAAACAATAACAATACTAATTCATCCCCCTCTCAGTATTAACCATTATTCCAACATTTGGTATTAGAGTAGGTTTTTTCACTACAGTTTAACCACTGGAAGGAAGATCCTATTAAAAACCACTATGGATCAACAATAAGGGATGGATTCCAACAGTGCTCTAACACTTAATAAAGGAGAATATGTAGTATAAACAAAAATAATGAGTGTATACTTACAGTCATTAGGATTTGGTGTATGGAATGCAGTTATCTCTGATTACATCCTACCAAAAAGAGTAAGGACTACATCTCAGAAAGATTCCAAGAAAAATAAATCAAGGGAAATAAAGGCCATACTTTATGGATTGCCTCAACCCATTAAAGAGAAGGTATGGCAATGTATCTCCTCTAAAGAACTCTAGGTCGAATTGGAGAAAGTTTACTTAGTTAAAAAAAGAGGAGAAGCAAGACCTTCTATCCTCAAGGTTGATAGTCAAGATGAAGAAAATATATTCATGGGGACAATAACTCCAGAAGATGATTCAGATATGGAAGGAGAGGTGGACCTAAAGGAAGAACTCATAAGTTCCCTTGAAGAATTTAGAAAGAGCAGGATGAAGAACAATTCTTTGAAAGAAAAATTGTCAAAGTAGTAAGAAGAGAAGAAAGCAAAAGAAGAGGAAGTCAAGACCCTCTAAGAAGAGATACACAATTCAAGACAACAAATGATGGCTAGGGTGGAAGAGGCCAAGAACCTAAACAAGAAATTGTTAAATTCAAGGAAGAAATAAAGAAGCTAAAAGAACAGCATACTATTAATGATAAGTTCAAGGTAAGTAATGAAGCTCTCAATAAAGTCCCCGGCTTACAAATATCTCTCAGGAATAAAATCATAAAGAATCAAGCTCCATCACTCAAGAAGATGTTGAAAAGGTTAAAAGTTGGGATGATGTTTCAAAAGACATATCAAGGCAGTAGCAGAATAACAAGGAAATGAAGTCTAGTCATCATTCTTCTCATCCTCTCGATATTAAAAATTTCAGAAGACATGCCAATGAAAAGGGTCATTACAAGCAGAAAAACCAAAGATTCTCCAAACATACATTCTATGGATATTGTCATTGTTGTCACAAGTTTGGTCAAAAGGATGATAATTGTATAATCAAAGAAGAAGATCAAGGTCTGAAAAGTGAAGAAGAGACTAAAATTTCAAATGGAAAAAGACTTAATATATGTTTCATATGTCACAATATTGGACACTTTGCAAAACATTGCAAGAATAATGCATGCAGACCTTCCAAGGAAACTCAGAAAAAGGTATGGAAGATGAAAACAAAGAAACAAAGAAATGAAAAATCAGTAAGGAGAGTACCTCATGGAAATATGTGGAGATGAAAGGAATACTCCAAAGATATGGAAGAAATAAAGATTTCAAACATCAGTGAGGTCTCCAAAGATGACGATGAGCATAATAGTGCCATAAATAAGGATGATATCCATTATAAGGAAAAGAAACATGGAGATATAAAAGAATACACTGATAAAGATGAAGGTGATAAAGAAGTATATAGTGATCATTGTAGTATTAGTATATCATAGATATCTCATTATTTAAAGAGAACCCTGAAAATAACATTCACAGGGATCATATATTGAAGGCGAGTTAAAGTGAGAAAATTCCAATTGGTATCTAATGTTGAAATATGTTGAAATCTATCCTCATCAAAGAAATTAGATGATCAAGGTTAAATGATAATATTGGTGTATGGTTGAGTAGAGAAAGTGGAATACCTATGAAGTAACATGAGAACAACAAAATGTGTGATTCGTGAAGACCATGATGTCTGCAATCAAATAGAAGATAAAGTTTTTATGTTCACTTAGAATTTGAAGTCATGACACATAAAAAAAATTGGCAGTGGAAGGAAACTCAAGTTTGATCCAAAAAAATAAAAAATTTAGTCTATTGAAAAGTGCCAGGATGAGTAAAAATATCAATGAAGGTTGTGAAGGAACAATGGGTATTTTTTTTTAATGCTTATCAGTGTAAGGAAGTTCTTTATAAATTTGTCTCTCAAAATTGCAGCAAAACCTGTTGTTATCTCAGACCAAGGAGTATGTGAAGACCTATTAAGAAGAGCAACTTACATAATACAATTAAAAAAAAATAGTGTAATGCTGAGTGTAAACTCTGTCACAAAAATGTTGACAAAGGAGAGGAAGTACAGTGATAGGGGGAGTCCTTGAATCTATCATTCAAGTTATTATTCAAGAACTTGTTGCAAGAAAGGAAATGTTAAGATAAATGATAATGCATTGGTTGGTACCAAGTACAATTAAAAAATGGGAGATATGATGACATGGGGTGTTGTTAGAAAGAAAAAAAAGACAGGAAATCATATATCAAAATAGGTACAACAATGGTATAACAAGTTATCCTTTGTCATTATTTTCGAAGGGGGACAATGTTTAGATATTGTCATCAATGCCAAAGGGGATATTTTTGAGTATATAGTTGGCATTGATGTTGAAGGTGTTCACGAATGACAAAGGAATAACTAATAGATATGGTAGTAGAAGGAGTTTAGAAATGAACAAAGGAATAACCAAGGATATAATGGCAAGAAAAACTCAGTGAAAGAAAAAGGTAGTGATGACATAAATGATGATATTATATATGATGACATAGCATGGAATGGGTGATGGTATGGAAGATATGATGGCATGGCATGGCATAGTTGAGGATGTGGCATGAAGTTGAAATCATCGTTGCACTATGACATAAATAGTCAAAACTGGTCCAAGAGGATTTAAAATAATTCCTACCATAATTCATGATTCCACTAAATTACTGCACCATGGTACAAGGATATAGCTTGTTATAGTAGCTATCTATTCATGGTATTGGTTTTCCTTCATCACTTTCAAGGAGAAAGTTCTAGGTCTGCTAAAACGAGGGTTTGTGCCAGAGCAAGCAAAAATTAGCTAAGTAGTCTCAAAAAGATTCCCACCCTAATTTATGGGTTAGATCAAATGCCTGCAACAATTAGGGATTCTGAGAGTGAGGGAAGACATATATCGATTGATCGATCACTGTAAGGATCGATGATGAACCTATAGGCCTAAGTCTATGCATGTATTAATGGTTGACATCGTGCTAAGAGAAAATACATGATTGTGGTTGAATTTTGAAAGTTAGAGTTGTGAATGAGATAAATTGATAATCCTCGTTCATATGTTTGAAGATCATGTGGTAGCGATTAGAGTCAATAGAAGATAGATGGTCAAGGGTCATTTCGCTGGAGAAAGAGCACAGAGGATAAAAAGGCATTCGAGTTGCGAAATCAAAACTAATCGCTAGAAATCAAATTGAGATCAACTTTCAAGATCGATCATTAAAATAGACCAAAGATGCACACCAATTCCGTGGAGAGGAGTTGCGCGATTGGGAAAACTTTTGATGTACGTGAAATTTTCATAAAATTCAATTCATCACATTTGAATTCCATAGTTGATCTGGTGGGGACATAGATCTAATGATCCTCATGGATTTCACAGAGTCAACTAGTATGTGAGTTAATGTTCTAGATGGGAGAAAAATTTCATTGACAAATAGTTTACTGACAACATGGATGGTCCAAATCAGTCAAGAGAAATTATAGAAACCAATCTTGAGAAGCTCGATGGTGGTGGATGAATTCCACACAAAGAAAATGGGATATCCACAAACCTGCATTTGATCATTATATCAACGGTTAGGATCGAATCCGCAAGGAAATATATGGTTGGGAATGATTTCTTCAGAAAGAAGAGGGGAGATACACAAATCCATATTTGATCATATATAAATGGTTAGGATTTAATCCACAAGGAAATCTAAGGTGGTGGATGATTTCCATACAAAGTAAAGTGAAGCTTCGCAATTCACATTAGATCATAGATCGATGGTAATGATTGAACCTTGCAAAAGAAATCAATGGTTCAGATGGAAAGTGGAAGGAGAAAAATAGAAAGGAAAAAATTGTGATAAGACTGTGGGAAAAGTTACAGTTCCACATTTTGCATCTCGCAATCTGAAAGATTGATGGATAGAAAGACATCCGTAAAATATAAAACAGTGAGGAAAGATTAGCGTAGAAAGCAAAAAATGGAGAATTGCAAAAGCAACGTTTGAGTTTTTGAGATCCCTCATTGCACATCCAGTGATCCGTAAGATCGATGGTAAAAGAGACATCCATATTATATTGATGGTGTGAAAATATTAGTGCGAAAAGTGGAAGACAAAGAATTCTGAAAGAAACAATTGAGTTTTTGAGAACCCGCATTCTGCAACTCGCGATCCAAAAGATCGACAGTCAAGATACATCCGTAAAATATCAACTATGCGGAAAGATTGGTTTGGAAAGAGGAAATAAGGAAATGATATTTGGAAAAATTCACATATCCAATATTTGATTTCCAGCTCAGATCGACGGTCCCGAAAAGATTGAAGGAGATCAACTGTGTGGAATGGTTGAGGTGGAAAGCTAGGTGTGGAAAGAGATTTTTTAGAAATGTCATAGCTATACAATCCGTAGTCTGCGAGATCAGCGGTCGCGAAGAGATTGACAAAGATTAATGGTGAGAAACAATTGAGGTGGAATGCTAAGTGCAGAGAGACATTTTGAGAAATTTCACACTTTGGCAATATGCATACCATATCCTATCTTAGATCTATGGTTAGGAATAATCTTGATATAAAATTGATGGCTCAGGATGATTGTGTAGATGGAGAATGTGGAAGGTCATGACTAGAAGATTAAATAGAAAATGTATTAATAAAGAATTATCTTAGTTGTTTTGAAAAGACATGATTGAAGAATAAGATGGAGCAATGGTGAAGAGATGCGTCTACGGGAAACATGAAGGTATTTATATAGAGATGGATGAGTGAGAGAATATGGCTATGTGTTATATATCATAAAAACCATAAGAAAAGACCAGTGGGTGTGATATATATTGAAGGATAAATAAATCTAGAAGATTACTGAAAACATATTAGGGTGGCAGGGTGGTGCTAGGGTAGGAAACAATCCTGTAGGGGGTTGTAACTTCCTTCCAATGGTAGCTGGTAAATAGGGTGTAGTAGCATCTTGTTAGTCATATCTGACCAAACTAGGGGGTCACTCCTTCCAATGGTAACTATGAATTAGGGTGTAGTAGAACCCTTTCAGTTGTAGCTGAAAAAACCAGGGGGTCGTAGCCTCCTTCTAGTAGTAGCTCGTAAATAGGATGGCGTAGCATCCTTCAACTAGTAGCCGATAAACTTGGGGGTTTTTTCCTACTTCCTATAGTTAGTGGTAAATAGGCTGTAATGCCATCCTTGTATGTAGAAGAAAGAATAACTATTTGTAAATAACAAATTTGCAGTAATAGGAAGTATTGGTGGTTTACCCAATTGGGGTTCCACGATAAAAATATGGGTTTTGTGTATCTTGTTGATTATATGTTNGTTTAATAAGTGGTTAAAATGAAAAAAAGTTAACAATACTAATTCCCCCCCCCCCCCCCTCCCTCTCAGTATTGATTGTTATTCCAACACTTGAGGTATGGTCTCTACCTGGCATCTATGGATAGGTTATTTCCCACACACATCCATTCCATTTTTAACCACCATTGTTTCCATCATCATCCCATAGGGTCCCACGCATGAAGTTGTAATACTATCCCTCATTTGCATTGCATGTTGGAATTTGTATGATAGATCCTCCCTCCCATGGGTATCCTAAAGTAGAAAATCCTTTCCATTTCAAACCCATGTCCTTTTTTTCCATTGGTATGGGTATATTCCTTAGTCTCTTTCATGACTTAATTGAGAATAATTCTGTCTCTTTTTCTACTACTAACCTTACTCAGTGGGGTTCCCATAAGTATAATTCTATTTTTTTCAGTCTCATTAAAACTAAATGAAGAAGGAACTCCATAGGGAGTGTTTACCTCTCTTGTTTGAGCTCCTTAAAAAGCAAACATGGACCTTATATAACTTATCTAGGCTCATTAAAACTTTATGGATAAGATACTTATCATAGAGTCATCTTTAAGCTCTTTTTCAAATCCATCCTTCAGAAAATATTGTTGAGCAAGATTGATTCCTTTCATTCATGTTAAAGGATTTGAAAGGTATTCCAACATCATATAGGTTTATCCCTTTTCGGGGAGGAGTGGAGTAACTATGAAAAAATAAATAGTCTAGTCCCTTTTTGGTTGAAGAGTTCTGCCTTGGATTGGTTTATTCTTTTTCATCCTCTAGGGACTAACTTCATGAAAAAAGACTCGCCTTTTGAGCATGATTCTCTCTTTTCTTAGATCTCATTAAAGAATTAAGATGGAGCCGATTTTACTTCTTCAAACTCATTAACCCTCCAGGAATAAGATTCCATATAGAACACTTCTATCCCTTCTTCTAGCTTGTTAAAACATGCAGAATCTCCTTGTAAAAAGAGAAAAGGGGGGGAACCATCATTTGTATATTTTCCACAAAATTGTAGTAGCAAAATGCATCACCCCTGAAAATGGCACCTGCTTGATTCCATCTCTCGCAGTTGGGTATTATATTTCTGAGTAGACCTTCTCTTCTAATTGGTTACTTTTCCAATCATTATGGAGAGGTTTTCATTGCCTCTTGTATCATTACTCTATACTAGTTCTCTTGTATCAAAGATTCCAAGTCATGTTCTATGACATGCCACATGTTCAAGGGAAGCTCAACCTATGTCAACCATCTATAGTTCAAATGACCTTATTATCCATCTATGTCGACCATTCCTGAGCCAGTTGTCTTTGGTGACTTGATCCATTCAAACCATATCTTAGAGTTTGTTTCATGATGTATGATGGGGGACACATTAATTCCCTCCTTCGATGAATTCCTTCATATCTATGCCGACTCCTCGTATATGGAGTGAGTCGAGAAACTAGTAGTATCCTAGAGCTTTTAGTCCTTAGTGGCAGTTTTCCTTGTGTTTAATAAAGGATTTACATAATTGACTCATGTTCGAGAAATTATACACGTATTGGAAATCATCTCATCCATTCACACTTTTTATATTGTACTAGGTACCTTGGGGGGCCATTATCATCATTGGCAGTTCCCCTCACATTTGTTAATGATAGACATCAGTTACCAGTAATCAAACGATTTCACCCATGCTCTACATTAGCGCATCTATTCACATGTCATGTGAATCCTACCTTTGAGGGTTGAGACAAATACATTGGGTTAGGGGTTGCATATTTCTTCCTTGTTTCCCCTCCCAAGTTGCGATGGATTATATCACTTGAGTACCTGGAGGACTACCAGAGCACTACTAGTGTGTTATTTTTCTTCTTGATTTATGTTGTGTCATAGATCCACACTATAATCGTCGGTCTCTATATCTTTTTTCAAGACATGGATATACACTGTACTTTTCATAGCCATGACCACATATTTGGTTACATGGATCTACAACATATTGTGTGGCGTATTCCTAACTCAGGGATGATATATATTGATTTCCACTTTATTGTAGGGTTCTCCATGGTGACATGACTCATGGATCCCAATTAACACCCATCCTACCTCTCCTTCTAGAATTACCTTATTGGAAAGTGTTTCAGCCATCAGTTCCTCTTCTGACCTCACGTTCTAGGGGGGAATCTCTTATACCATTATTTACCGACCCCGAGGGATGACTAGGAATATTTACCAACTTTAAGTTCTTGAGAAACTTTTATTTTCTCATAACATATTTTATTCAATAATAATAATAATGTATTAAGTTATTGAGAAACTTTATTATTTTCTCCATTGGAAAAATACACTTTCTAGAACCATTCGTGAGTTGTGAGGATATTAGATTTATGTTTTGGATCCTACATGTTATGATCTAACTTTTCTAAGATCTAGGTGTCCATGTTCATCCCTTCTACCTTCACTATACGCATATATAATGAAGGTCCTCTAATTGAGAGAGGAAGAGATCTTGGAGAATATCATTATGCTAGTGGATTCCATAGTGGATCCATATTGATCCTATTATATATGAAGAGAGAAAGAAAGAAAATGCTACCCATTTGCAAAGAGAGAATCTTCATTTCTTGTGTGATCGTCATTGAGAGAGATCCCAACCTTTCATGATTGAGGTGAGGAGGAGTTGGGATCAAGGATTGAAGGAGATCCTTCATCGTGAATCTAGGTAAGAACATGTTGATGTATTGATTTCCATTTCGATATATATATTGATGGTCTCCCCCATGTTCATTGTTTTATTTTCGTATCCAATTGTAACATGGAATCTTGTTATTTGTGGAATTAACTATATTAGATATGTATGCTTTATGCATTCTATTTTTTGGAAAAGGTTTGAGGAAGGTGTCTCTTGTCTCTTTGTTTGCAAGTAGAAGGTTTTAGAAGATGGAGAAAAGGATCTATATGAACTACACCAACCAGGATCATATGAAGGACAACCGTTAGAAAAAAAGTACACTTGAATCATTCTCTTTTATAGTGTATGCATAAGTAAAAGGGTTGGATCTATAGTGAAAGTTATCAATCTATACCCCTAATATTTATCTTGGGTATTGGGCACACCCAAGGGAGGTCTCACCTATCCGTAGGAGGAATTTCTCCATAACAATATTCCATACCATATTGTTTCATCCATCAAAGTGTTACATATTTGCACAATTTCCTTTGTGTGTTCACATTAAAACAATGAAAGTAATTATTGGTTTTCCCATTTTAGATCCTTTCTAATAGTCTACTTTCGTTTGACATATTAAAACAAGGCATCATCATTGACCAATTCATTAAGATTAGGGTTATATGACTAAATATCCAAACAAACTACATGGTGACTAAATTATAACATTAATAATAACATTCACATTGATTTATTTTAAGGTTGGAAAGTTGAGATATAAATTATACGTTATGTACCAAATCCACATCTAGTGTCTTCCCATGATCACCCTACAACAATAGTTAAAGGAAGCATTTTAATAAAAAGGGGAAAAAAATCCCACTCTTGTTGATAAGCATGAAGGAATTCCATCAAGAAGGAATGCCATTTTTATTAGAAATATTTCATATGCTAGTCAATACGACACTCAAGAAAAGTCTTGGCTGATTTTATATGCACATCATTTGTAATCATGGTTGAGTATCTATCTCCCTAAAGAAAAGTGGAGGCCTATATACTTCAATATCTAGTATGGTAGGTTGATTGTCTAGATAATTGACCTTCAAAAAGGTTATAACTGACCACTGAACCTCTGACTTCATACTCATTCCAACCTTGAAGACTTCCCAAACAATATTATACTTTGTAAAATATCAAAATTTTGCCCCTTTCTCTAGATAAAAAAAACTAGAGAAAAGATAAATATATGATATAAATAAAATGAATACTCATCTTTGTTTCTACTACTTGACATGATGAAGTGAGACCCATTGTTTCTAAAATGTTTATCCAATATTTAGAAATAAGTCTATATTCTTTAGCATATCTATTATCATGCAAGTTTTTTCAATTATAAACTCACCAAAAGAAGTCAACCCATTGTAAACAATTCTGCATTTAATTTTTGGGTTACAAGCACTTGAGGATGTTTAAAAAGGAATGATTCCTATTGAATATGTTGGAGAGGCGCTAGACATACAAGTCTATGAAGCTTGTCAAAAGGAATATGCATCCATAAGTCAAAGTAATTCCTATTTCATGACATTAAATAGAATTGAGGTCATTGATGCTTATGTGAAGGGTAATTTGGGGAACTTCATTAATCACAATTATGATCCTCAATACCACATAGAAAATTATATGGTGAATGGTGAATTTTGTAATCATTTTTTTCAATATGAGACATTAATAAGGGTGAGAACTCACATTGATTGAAACTATTTGCAAGTAATTGGTGTTGTAGTAAAGAAGCGTGTTTAGGGTTCTATTGAGTGTCGAGGGTTTATTGTAAGCAATCCATTTTCTCCATCAATTGTACTTCCAAGTGACCTATAAAAAAACTCGAAACTACTTGGGATTCCAAGTGACCTAGAAAAAAACTCGAAACTACTTGGGATCCTTGATTAAGATAGTGAAAATGAGGGTTCTCAAGAAAATTAAATGTTATGGATTAGAGAATGCTAGTACATTAGCAAATATTGCAAAGGTAGAAATTTTATCATAACCTTATAAAAGAAAAAGTAAATGTCAACCATATTTATTTGAGAAGAATGTCTATCTCTCAGATAACTTTCGTATAATCAAGCGAGTGAGTATATTTCTAATATAGGATATTATTTCAATATGAAGAAGTCTAGGGTTCTAAAAAACATAGAATGCTCTACTGAGGAGTGGGAGAGAATCTCAATGAATTGTTAGATAGAAAGGGTGGATTGTATGGGGGAAAGTATTCTGAAAAAGAATATTTGAGTGTTTATTCACAAAAATAAGCTCCTTCAAAGACACTTTAGTTGACACATAAAACTGCAAAAACAGGAACCTCATACTTCCAGGGGAAATTATAGGTACATTCATAACAAATTTTAAGACGATGTAAAAAGATAAGATATAGGAAATCAAATAATATTTCATAATATATAAATCTTATTTTTATAAATTTTTTGTAGTTTTTTATAAAATTTGTTTTTCTAAAATTGTCTTTTTAAATTTTGAGCACAATATAACATATATGTATGTGTGCGTAAAACACTATATGAACTAATTGATAGTAATTTTTAATAATTATTTTTACATATGTATAGGACATGTTGCGCTAGTCCATGACTATTTTTCAAAAAATATTCATGATATTTTCATTTTTTCATGATTTATTGAAGTCAAAAAACCCTTAAAAAGGGACATTGTGTGCTCGTGCAACACTTTAGTGGAATAACTTATTGAGATTTTGGAATTTTTTCAATGTGTATAGATATCTATTTATCCTAGTGCACCATATAACTTGTTTTGGAAATGGTGAAGGAATTCAAAAGTTACAATAGATGCAATTTTGCATTGCATTTCAGAATACTAGAATCTGGTAGCACAAAAAAAATGAACACAGCTTTATGCACCCACCCTTGAAGCTATTACTTGTAAAAACATCATCTAGAGACACAAAGCATGGATAGGTTTCTCACAACATAAAATCCATCAATAGGTTCCTCTGTAACATCCTAGTTTTAATTTATTTATTTTGTTAATTTTGTGGGTATTTTTGGGTTAATTTAGTAATTTATTTAATTAAATTTATGTTTTGAATTTTTTGGAAATGGATTTCTTTCCTATTTTAAAATAATGAAAATAATACGTATAGCCAATGTATGGACGTTGTTGTTGAAGGATTTTTTGGTTTTAATTTCCAACACCCATGAATCTTACTAAGTCAATATAGCTTCAGGTTTATTGTTACTTTATAATTTTTTTTAACACTATTTTATCAAAAAAAATAATAGAACTAGTGTGGCTTGATAAATTCCATAAAAAAAATTAAAAATAGGCTTCCTCCTAGATTTCTGTGTTCTTTATATTTAGCTTGAAAGTTATATATACCCTAAGTAATATAATTTTGGCTCTACTACCATGTGCAATCACTGAATGGAGTCATATAGATGTTAAATATTTTCCTTAATAGAATTACTCTTAAATCTTGTTAGTCTAATTTTTCTTTTCTTTTTTGGTAGTTAATATATATTTTCTCTACTTTAATAGAGGTTCCCTTCCATTTGTAGAAATAATTATCAAGGAAATTTTGTATATCAAGGTTTGCTTAAGCTATAGAATCTATTTAGAATTCAGAGAAATTTTCACTTAAACCGAGAATTTAGTAGTATTTTTCTTGATTGTGTAATTAACAATAATATTTCTAATACTAGAAATATTTATATATCTATATAATGGATTAATAAATATATCTCAAAAATGCAAAATTGAAAAAGCATATCATCTAAGTGAGGCAAAAGAAAGAGGGAATTGCTCCCACTCATTGATTACTATGCATCATTTTTATAAATATATTTCATGTTGGGATTTCAACTCCTTGTCAACATCCACAAACATCATAATAAGTCTCGAGACAAATATTTGTCGTAAAAATTATGGAATTACGATCTAAAGAGAGAACAAAAAAATGCATACAAATATGTCACATGGTAGTAACATGTCATCGAAAAAGTGATGATTTTTCTAGTAAAAAATATTCACTATTTTTTTCGATGAAAAATACCAACACTTTGATTTTCTATGTTTCATCACTTTCGAAACAACAAAATGTTAGATAATGCCAAAATGTGTAGCCAAATGTAGTAGTGATATACATCATTCAAATAATACCTTTTGGACATTCAATCAAGCATAACAATATGAAATTAGTGTGAACCTTCAAATTCAAGGTAAGAACATGGGTGACTAAAATACATGGAATACTACCTAACAAGAAAACCTATAACTTCTACATATAGAAGAAAAATTAATCCCATTCCAATGTAGAATCTAGAAGACACCAAAAGTTTGTATTTATTATTTCTTTGACATGTCTTTGTGGGAAAAGAAAATGAAATTTGTTCCTTTTTTAATGAGTTGTAATTTTTTCCTTGAAGTGTGCACGCGCGTACACACACGAGATTCAATACCATATAATATTGACATTAGAGAGTCATATGTGTTTTATATATGTGTGGTAGCAATTCATGAATTTGTTGATGAAGTGGCGTGGTCAATGTTTAGTTATATGGTAAGCATTAACAACATTGAGGAACTAACCAGTTACTACATTTTGAATGTCGATAGGATATTTTTGGGTAATTTTTCCTTTCAACATAGAATTTTTGCTGTTTATGAACGTGAGAATGTGCTATATGTATAAGTAGAGTTCATAGTTAGTAAGACATAAAAGAGAGTACTCGATACATGATATTCTATTAGAGGCAAGGAGTTGAAGGAAAAGCTGCAAGTGAGTGGTTATGTGAATCGATGATACTGTGAATGTCAGAGGGATTAAGGGATCCATTGTGTATGGGATCACAAATATTGGGGGTTATTTTCTGTTAGGGGTTAAGTTTGCCCAAGTTGATAATGTGTAATTTATTTATGAAATGTTGAGTATTCATTTTGACATAAATTATAGTTACATGCAAATGTTTTGTATATCCACAATGTTATGTTTAGAAAACATATCATATTTAAGCTAACATTTTATTTACATTTATACATCGCATATCACTCATTATAAGATCTTTTTATTTCCTGATCAAATACCAATTGTACAAAAATTACAATTCTAGAAATGGTTCAATCAAAACCATTCCTTATTGATATTGAAACAGTTTATGTAAATCAAATATAGCTGTCTAACCAAACTAAATTAATTTTTAATACTAATTATTAAATTTGAATAAAAACAAACTCTCCTATAATTTATTAGTAATTATGATATATTACAAAATATTTTTGTTATTGCCATAAAACATATGCATGATTAACATTAACATTGAAGACAATATAAATATATATCATTAACAATATCTTGACTTAACCAAGAAAACATCATAGATCATTATTTTTTCTTTTATAATTATACATATCTAAGAAATCCATAATCAATTGTTAAAAGTATATTGTTATATGACTTTGAAAAAAGTTATTTTTTATAAAATCAAACAAATTGAAAACTTCAATTGTTACATAAATTTATAATAAAAGAAAGCTCCTTCTCACATAAGTATGCACTAAGCTTGTAGAAATAGTAATACTATGTCACTCACCCTACCATATCACAAATAAATATAACCTATTTCCTATATTATAGAAAATAACAAAACATATTCCCCTTTAAATTCTAATTCTTTCTTCCCATGAAATTCCATAACAAAACATATTCCCCTTAAAATTCTAATTCTTTCTTCCCATGAAATTCCTTTGCTTGGTCCACTTGATTTCCCTACATCAAATAATTGGGTTCCCTACACCAAATAGGGAGTTGTCTAAGTGGGACTCCATGCCATGTTTGGTGAACACAAATTATAGTATTTCTAGCTTAAACATGGAAAACAAGTATATAAAAGCTCAATGAAAATATTTTTCTATTATATATGGTTTTATAATTTATTAAAAGATTTCTTCCCATGAATTTATAAATTTTGATAATTAAATGAAATAATTGTCAAAAATTAGATAGGTATGATATATTGTTCATAAAATATCCTTTAACTGTTTTAATAGATCACTAAGATTCATCCATTTATTATACACGTAAATTTAGGGGTGCTTCTTGGTATTTTTGGTGTCCAAGACATCCTTTAAGGGGAATCTAGAAGTTTACGCCATAAAGGAGATATTCATTATCCAAGACATGACATGAAATTTTAATTTGATTGGCATGGACCATGAAAAAGCTAGTTCTATGGAACATGGGCCTTGAATGGGGTCCTATACCATGAGAAAAATTGTTTAAAAGAAGGAGAGGGATATGTGCCCATATAAAAGGTTTGGTAAACTAAGGGGACAACTCTTGGCCATAGATTCTTCATGGGCGGAAATCATTGGTCTTAAACTATTCATTGCTTCTATGACATCACATGGTGCCAAAAAATAATGTTGTAGTCCCTAAAAGTTTCTTTTATATGTTGTACCCCATGGATAAGTCCCCATGGCACAACAAGTGCACATTAGCAAGAATGTTAGACCCAAAAGTGGGATATGAGAATGTTTACAAGAATTAGAGGAAATTTCAACTCAAAATGGCCCTCCTAAAAAAATTAATAAAATAATAGTAAACATAATAAAATAATATTTATTAATTTTGGATGAAGAAAAGAAAAAAACTACTTTGTTGTTTTTATTTTCGACATATATCCTCGTGTTTTTACTCAAATTTCAATCAAGAGAGCTCATTGGATGCGGAATTAAATTCCACATCCAACGAGTACCAACTTGGCATACTTTTGAAGGACCCCGCTACCCCAAAAACAAGAAATACCTAAAAAAAAGTATTTCTTGTATTTCAGGTATTTCTTGTTTTTGGGGTAGCGAGGTCCATCAAAAGTATGCTGAGTGGATACTTGTTGGATGCTGAATTTAAATCATCACTATTTTTTAGGTATTTCTTGTTTTTTGGGTAGTGAGGTCTGTCAGAAGTATTTCGAGTGGGTACTCGTTGAATGCGGAATTTAATTCTGCATCCAATGAGCTCTCCCAATTGAAATTTGAGTAAAGACATGGGGAGATATGTCGAGAATACATACAAAAAATAGTTTTTTGATGATACATATCCCCAAATTTATATTAAAAAGGTGTTGAATATCTATATGGTATTTCAAATTTAAAGCAATTTCATTGGCTAAGATATGATGACATGGAATTTGAATTAGAGTTAAAAGGCCCATTTTGAGTTGAAAAATCCTCTAATGGCTTGGCACACTAAGGACGTTTATCCTATACTAGGACATCTTGTGAGTCTCAAAAGAGGGTCCTAGCACCTAAATATTGGTTATATGTCTTTTAATCTATGCATGGGAGATCAGATAAACACATAGGACCTCCTTTCATTTTGACATCAAGTGATGTGACTAAGCTTGAATCAACATTGTGATCTCATATAGGGATCAGGATCCAAGAAGTGAGGAGGGTGTGCTTTCGGATTTTATTGCACATGGTTAATGTTTGGTGGTTAACAATGGCAAAAAATGGGGGGGGGTCTAATTCTTGTCCCCCTGATGAGGGAGACCTGAATATTGGGGAAATTCTGATAAGTTTAGCAACTCAAGCATTTTCTTGATCTCTTGGTCAAGATCGTAAACCTGGGAAATGTTTGTCAAACGCATCAGTGATACCTTCAATGGTGGTAAAATCAACAAATATCAGATATAAGATCCAGTTCATGTCAGATTATGCACTAATTGGGAAATTAATTGGTATGCAACCATCTGAGAAATCTTTGATATGATGGATAAATTCTTCCAGGAAACCTAAGGGACATTTTGACCTTCACTTGGGATCAAAGGTTTTTTTCACAATATCTTTTATCAGTCTAGAGGATAGGAATTATATCATTGATGGGGGGTCATATTTCTATTATTCTGTGGGTCTATTTCTACGGTCTTGGAAAGAGAAATTTATTACTGAAAATGAGGATATGAGAATCGCTCCAGTATGGATTAGGTTATACTCTCTCCCTAATGAATATTGGGACGCTGAAATTTTGGAAGACTAAGGGAACTGTTGAGGCTCTTTTATCAAAATTTGTGAGAAAATGAAGTCCCAACACTAGATTTCCTATATCCGTATTTGTATCTATATGGATCTCTCTAAGGCACTCCCAGAGGCCATAAGGATGATTTGGGAGGATGGAGACTGGGTGTAAAATATGGACTATGAACAAGTTCCATTTCGCTATCGTCATTGCCATGAATATGGCCACCTATTTCAGGAATGTCCTTTGAATCACCCTAAAAGGAATCCTGGAAAGGAAAGTGATCCAGCAGATCCTGGTTTTACCAAAGTGGCTTCTCAAAAAAGAGGAAATAAAAAGAAATAACATCAGGAAATTTTCTAGAAAATGAGTAACTCTAATTCCTTCGAGGTGCCAGGTAACCACGAGGGAGAAACCTTAGAAACAAGAAGTCATATGGGTAAATTTTCTTAGTTCAGTGGTTGGGATCTCTGTCATGAGTCATGCCATAGATCAAGAAAAAACCAATGATCTTGCTGAAGGTGGCATGGAAAAAGACTTGAGGGAAGATGTTGAGGATATGGATATCCTTCAGCAACAAGAATCAAGGGAAGAAGTCGAGGATATGGATATCGATGATTTGGATCTTGAAGGGACTGAGAAATGTTGTTTAGAGAAAAATAAAGGCTATATTCCCCAAGAACAGGTTAGTCTTCATAAGGAATCCATTCTAAAAGCTAAATTC
Source organism: Pseudotsuga menziesii (assembly GCA_001517045.1). NCBI lineage: Eukaryota > Viridiplantae > Streptophyta > Pinopsida > Pinales > Pinaceae > Pseudotsuga > Pseudotsuga menziesii. Next base: position 117,859 of record LPNX010018298.1, on the reverse strand, counting down.
TTGAACTCTCTAGGTATTAATTCGATATCTATTAAAGAAACAAAAATAACAGCTGAAGAGTGTGGGTGGAAACCTAACCATATATCAAATAAACAAAGGGTAACAAATGTAGGGAGTAGGTTGGTTGAATCGAGACAATACATGACAATCAAAAATGCTCTTGGCTTGTAATATTTTCCTCAATGAAACTCCTTTACTGGAATACTCAAGGAATTAATAGACTGAGAAAAATGAAAATTATGCGTCAAAAGATTAAGTCGACAAAACCGACAATTGTATTTTTACAAGAAACCAAATGTATGGCTAATTGCATTCAGGATCTTAGGGGTAAAATTTGGGTGAGATGCGAAAGTATGGGAATTGATGCGAGAGGTTTTTCAGGTGGCTTGTATATTCTTTGGGATCCAACCCGGGTGTCCCTTTTTTATTTTCAAGGAACCCGTAACTCGATCACAACTCAATTTCATCTAATTTTAAAGTGGTAGGTTTTGCCATCTGTGGGTTAATAACGAATGTCTATGGTCCTAAAAAAGAAGCAGATAAACACAGGTTTCTTAAATCTCTCATAAATCTGAGGGAATGTTTTCCATGTAAGCATTGGGTGTTCAAAGGAGATTTTAAACTTATCACTTCCTTCGAGGAAAAAAAGGTGGAAAACAATGTTTAGAGGAGGAATGTGACCTTTTTAGAGATACCATTGAAGATATCGGCCTAGTAGATATTACTCAGGGGGAGGGATGGTTTACTTGGAATAACAAAAGATCAAGGGATCGTCATATTGCTTCAATACTTGACTGGTTCTTACTCTCGAAATCCATAATTGACATGGGGAGCGAAATTCATTGTTCTACACTCTCTGGAAGGGGTTCTGATCACTGGCCGATTGGACTCAAGTGGAGTGGGTTAGGTTCTCAATTTAAGAAACATTTTCATTTTGAGCAATTCTGATTGGCAATTCCATATTTTTAAGGCAAGATCAAATCCTGGTGGGATTAAATGCGAACTGATCAGGTTCCTAGTATGCTCACCTTCTAGCAAAATATGAAGGGCATGAAAACAAAGATCAAGAAATGGAACACGGAAGAATTTGGGAATATTTTTCGTCAAAAGCGAAGTTTGGGAATTTGTATTCATGAGATCTAGACTAAATGGATTAATGGATGGTATTCTCAAGCCTTAACCGAGGAGGAAAGGATTGTTGAAGACAAGCTTGAAGAAAATGAGAAACAGAAGGAACTTCTGTGGTGGAAAATGTCAAGAATTAAATGGCTTCTTGAAGGAGAAAAGAATGCCAAGTTATTCCACCACTCTATTATCCAAAATAGGTTTCAAAATAAAATCTATTCGATTAAAAATGATAGAGGAGAGAAAGTGGAGGTGAGTTAAGAAATTGAGGCAATCCTCAATGCTCACTTTTCTATCATTTTAAATTATCCCAGGAGGAATTGCTTGGATGATATTGAATTCATTAGTAGTAGTATCCCTTCTTGGGTCTCAAAGGAACATAACCAGATATTAATGAAAAATTTTACTCTTTAAGAGGTTCAGGATGCAGTCTTTCAGATGAAGGAAGGTACCTCTCTAGGTCCTGATGGTTTTACTATAAATTCTTTTCATCATTTTTGGGAGATGGTCAAGCTTGAAGTTTGGAAAATTATGGACCAGTCCAGGATATCAGGTCGTATCTTTCCCGCCCTGAATGCCACTTTCCTTACCTTGATTCCCAAATGTGAAGGAGGTGATACACCGAACAAATTTAGACCTATAAGTATTTGTAATGTTATTTACAAAATCATTACTAAGGTCGTTGCTAATCTCGTAAAACCTATTTTACCTTCTCTGATTTCTCTGGAGCAATATGGTTTTGTTGAAGGGAGGTAGATATCAGACAAGATTATTTTGGTCCATGAAATGTTACACTCTGGTAAAAGAAAAAAATTAGCTGATATGCTGGTTAAATTGGATATTGCTAAAGCCTATGATAAATTAAATTGGCAATTTATAAGGAAAATGTTGGAAGCTTTTTGTTTAAGCCAGAATTAGGTTAATTAGATTATGCAACTCGTCTCTTTGACTTTATTTTCTATTCTGGTGAATGGGATTCCTTCTAGAATCATTAAAATCTCTCGTGGTATTCGTCAAGGGGATCCGTTATCTCCTTTTTTGTTTATTATCATGGCCGGGGGTTTGGGAAGATCTATTTTAGCTCTCATGGATGAAGATTCTATTAGAGGATTACGTGGTACTAATGAAGGTGTCCCTCAATCGCACCAACAGTTTGTTGATGATACCATGCTGATGGGATATCCTTCTAAGCAAGAAGATACTAGTTTTAAACAATCCCTAGATTGGTTTGGCCAAGCATCTTGATTAGATGTTAATGCTAAAAATTCCTAGGTATTATTTTTTAATACCCCTAGCATTACTGGTCATAATATTGTTCACATTCTAGAGTCTCAAGAGAGTGTTCTCCCATCAAAATTCTTCATAAATTTTCTAATAAATTCTACAGCCAAAAAAGGATCATGGCCTGAATTATTGGATAAAATTAAGAAACACCTGGGAAATTGGACTCTAAGACCTCTGAATTTGGCGGATCATCTAGTTTTGGTTAAATCAGTGCTTCAAGCTATGCCAATGTATCTGTTTTCTACGATTATGGCCCCTAAGTATGTCCTCTACTATTTACGGAATATCCAAAGAAAATTGCTATGGAGTGGTCCTCAATACTCTCACAAATGCGCTCTGGTTAAATGGGAAACCGTATGTAAACCTAAATCATAGGGTGGGTTGGGGCTTCGTGACCCTGAAAAAGCTATCTTAATTGTGGGAGCCAAAATTTGGTGGAGATGGCTAATTCATACCCAAAAACCATGGGACAAATTATGGCTTGATAAATATGCGACAAATTGGGACACCCGTGAATTGATTCGATTTTCATAGGAGAAATCGGGGTCTCATATTTGGAGAACATCCTAGGAAGGTCGTAGCTTGGCTCAAAAGCACAATTTTGGGGATATCCATAATGGAAAAATGACCCACATTTGGGAAGATGCTTGGCAACAAATCCCACCATTCGAAAGACTCGGGTTATGCCCTATGATTCAAGCAGAGTGCATTACTAGAGAAATCTCTAAGGTGGCGAACCTTTGGGGGGATCAGGAACCTGGTTCTTCGTTCTGTTTCTGGGCCTCTCTCCCCTGGTTGGATAGGGTAGGCCCGACGGTAGAAGTGACTCGGCTAGAGGAGGAAATCCATATGAGGCATATCAGGAGGCAGGACAGTGATAATAAATTAAGCTAGGGTTATAGTCCGAAATGGGTTTTCTCCCTCAAAGAAGCCTATAATATTATAATATGCAATAATGTGAATCTAGAAGATAAAACTTGGAATAATGTTTGGGCTAGGAAACTTTGGCCAACGATTACTATTTTTTGTTGTCTGGTTATTCGAAACATAATCTTAACAGGTGAGAATTTACAAAGGCGTGGGATGCTTGGTCCTTACTGTTGATCATTGTGCGAGCTGGAGGAGGACACTGCAGTACATATTCTAGACTCCTGTAAATTTTCGTCTGAGCTCCGGAACCATGGAGATTTGATTTTCCACCGTTCTGCTAGGCTATTCCACAACCCGGTTGGGACTTTGATTAATCGGCCAAAAAAACCCTTCCTTAATAGCATTATGAATCATCTCTAGGAAATTTTCCCCAATTTCCTGATTTAGGGGATATTAAATGAGAGAAATTTCATAATTTTTTAGAGCCAATGCTTCTCAACCATCCAGCATGTGGGATCATATGGAGACCGAAATTCATGATACCATTCTTCTGGGAAGTTGGGAGGAGAGGGATAAGGAGGTGTCTGGTAATGAAGGAAATATTTTGGCTAACTGGGGATTTAAGGACCTTTGGACAATTTTTTAGGCAAAATCTATGAGACCGTAGATTATGTAGAGTCCCGACTGATCGAATTTTCCATCATTGGGTTTCTTGAAGTTAAATTTTGATGGAGCATATAAGGGGAACCTTGGTAAGGCTGGGTATGAATTTATTGTTTGTGATCCGAGAGGGGATATGGAAGGGTTTGGCTATGGATCTCTCGGAAAGGACACTTATAATGCTATGGAGATAGAAGGATTGTTGCAGGGGTTAGTTTGGGTTACTGCAAATTTTAGAAGGCTGATAATTGCTGAAGGTTATTCTTATATGATAATTACCCTAGCCGCTAAACTGCAAAGTGGAACTCAAAGTGCTAAGGTGTCTTGATCTTGGAATCTAGAAAGTTGTGTCGAGTCTCTTCATACCTTTCTCATAAATGGATCTATGGTCCATTTCTCACTTGTTAGGCTAAATGGTAATAAAGTAGCTGATAGTTTGGCCAACTTTTGGGTGTATACGTGTAAGACGGTTAGAGCAAAGGAATGTACCATGATTCCAGACTTGACGGATGGTGACCACTGTAGATATTTAACGTAGAAAGATAGTACTCGTATCTAACTGGAGGGATGGAATAGCCACAATGCTAGTGCGAATTCTCCCCAACACATGGTGCCTAATGCAGGCAATATTTGATTTAGTGTCATGACCAGAAAATGCATTAATATATAATGGTTTGTGAATATTTTTTCTTGCTACCGACGGTGGAAGGTACGTCTTCTTATAATGACAGTAGAGGGAAAGGTGATGTGCATTAATGGTAAGATCAATTCATGATATGCGGATATGGATTGCAGTGATCATTTTGTGGAGTGTGATCATCATGACACGGATTTGGTTTTTTCTATATAATAGGATGCATGGTGGCGAGGTAAACAACAGAGTGACGTTGTGTGTTTTATCTCCTATTTTTTGTCTTAAATATATGAGTATGCAAAAGGGTATTATCTGGCTATCCATGGCGGAGGAAAAAAGAAAAGGAAAGAGGCAAAATGCTCAAATGAATTTTCGTGAACCGGTGTCCCATGATCAACAACAATCGTTGTGGGAATCTCGCATGTTTGAACTAGAATTACCACAAGAAATTTAGAATCGAATTGCTGCTACTCAGAAACGTTTATGGGAGGATATTGATAACCAGAAGTTGAAGGATGATTGCAAAAAGTTGAAGAGTACATATTGGACCCTGGTCACATGGTGGGCCGAGTGAGCTTATATGAAAAAAAGGTTTCTTTTTTTTGGGTAATGAAAAGCCTGGTTGGTCGGGCTTCCTGGGACCGTCACTCTGAGGAAATGAGCGGTTCATCCCTAGACCCATGTAAGGCTTCCATTTCGACGTTGGTCCAGCGAGTCGAGGCCAATGTAGATTTTCTGATTTCCTCTTTGGGATTTCAATTTCCATCTTCTTCTCTTCCTGGAGCCTCAAAACCTGACTTCCTAGGTTCTAGTCAAGGTGGAGCTCAGGACTTGTCTTATTCATTATTATAAGGTTGCAGATGCAAAGTGTGGCCTATTCTAGAACTTTGTCCAAATCTGTTCTTATCGGTTTTGATGGATATACTAGTTTTAAGGATCATTTTAATTTTCCTTTATGTTTATGTGTTCTACTTCACGAGCAGATGCCTGACCCTACCTAGTATTTTTATTTTTCATATTTTCCTGGCTCTCTATGGAGCAATGGATTGTCTAATCGACTAGATAGTCGATTCTTTGAAGGAACGATGCTTGTAGTAGTGTGGCATGATGCCATCAACTTGGCCCTATTGGCTTATTAAACTATGGATTTTTTTTGCATCTGTAATGATGGGGTGATGGCTTGGATGTTTACTGGTTCATGTACTTGTAATTATGGGCTTATGGAGTCTGAGTCTGTGGGTATCGAAATTTTTTTGTCAATATCTTTTATGGTTGATGTAATCTGGTGGGTGTGAAATATCCTTTTTAGCAGTTATCTCTTTATGCTTGCATGGTGTTAAGGCCGGGTCTGATGATCAATGTGTTTCGATGACTATGTAACCTATTTTGGAAGGACCTTTTGTTTAATATAATGTGAATAATTGACTTACAAAAAAAAACAAACATAGGACCTACTTGAAATAACATTTGTGAAAAATAGGTATGCATGATTAATTCATATGTATGGAATAACATGAATGAGCTTCATCCCTTAGGAAATGGATCAAGGAAAAAAAAATATGGACTTAAGGACTTTATAAGAGTTCTAAGGAGATTATCCTATGCATGAGTCCCTAGATAATGGCATAGAACATCTAAAAGTAATCTTTGGTGTGAGGGCTTAATTATGAGTTTTGACATAGTAAGAATAGGTCCCTTGGCCCAAGATATTCTTCTACTAAAGTCCGCATTATTTATCCTTAGATAACAAATCTAAGGCATACAACCCATGCATGTGGCCTAGATTATGAAGCAAACTTCATGGATAAAATATTTTTCTTATAATCCCAATCCAAGGCATACAACACTAGGGATAGGTCATCCTTTGGCATTATACACTAATTCTAGGACTCATGACGATGACTATGACAAACGTCCTTTGAAAAAATTTTCAACCCATAAATAAGTTTTAGTTTATATAATAGTTTGGAAAATGCATAAGTGTTATATAATTATGAAAAAAATAGAAATAACCCTCCCAGAAATCTGTCTTCTGAGATCCATGCCAACTTAACTAGACTTGTGCACATTATAACTACTTTTAATTTATATATTAGTTACAAAAATGCTTAGGTGTTATAGAACTATATAAAAGAATAGAAATAGTCACCCCCAAATCTTCTTTATGAAATCCATATCAATGTAGCTAGATTTATGCAAATTATAACCATATTTAACATAACTACACAACTATAAAAGTTATGCCATAAGAGATGTCATCTATTATATTCCACTTCTTTATTCAATATTAACATCTCATATATTATATTTCACTTCTTTATTAATATTGAGAAAAACTTTGATTTATATTCCGCTTCTTTATTTAATTTTGAAAAAAAAAACTTTGAACTTAGTTTATTACGTAGTCACTGAAAACTATATATTTAGATAAATTTTAATAAATATAAATTTATCTTAATATAAAATATATCAAACATTCAATATATTAGAGTTCAATTTATTTATTTTTTTTACCATTCGAAAAATATCTACCGATTAAAATATTTATTCCTCACAAAATTATATAATTCACCTAAAAAAATATAATTTTTAGATAAATGATCAAACTTTTTTTTATTCAAAAAATATTAATATATTTGTCCTTTATCTTCCACACAACATGTAATTTTACATAAACATTATGTAATTTCCATATAATTTCATTTAACATAATTTGAATTAATACGAGTAGATCCAAATCCTAAGCTCTCTAAAGCATCGAGAGGGATCAAATCTCTAGAGGTACAAACGTGAGTCTTAGGTATTGCACTCAATGAACTATAAACTTTGGTGTGTCTTATATATAGCCATTGATTTGATTTAAACCAAAAGACACATCTTTTTATTTAAGGTCCACATATAATAATTTTATTATTAATATTTAATATTATTTATGGCAGACATATAATATTTATTATTAATTTTTTTTGTTAGGAACGAACATTACAACATCTCCCCATACATGGTTTTAAAACCATATGCAAGGCCCTCCTAAAAGCATGGGTTGTTTAGGAGGCCTTGCACATGGTCTTAAAACCATTTGCAAGGCCCTCCTAAACCATGTACAATAAAACCATGGGTTTTTTAGGAGGCCTTTCACATGGTTTTAAAACCATGTGCAATAAAACCAAGGGTTATTTAGAAGGTGTTGCAGCTCCAACATTTTCCCAAAATTCAAAAAAAATTGGGATCCTCCTTTAATTCGTTTTGGCTCTGCTTTTTGGTTTTGCTTGATGTTTGTTCAAGGAATATTTTTTTACGGCTTGCATTGATTATTTTCCCGGCTGTCGGAAGCATTTGAGACTATGAGTCGGAAACACAGTTAATTGCGCACCTGCCGTTGCAGAGAAGTAACAAGAAGTCGGGTCCGATCCAAGATTTATTTCTTCTGATGCATTTTATTTGTTTCTCTTATTCGGAGGCTTGTTGGAATACCGTCGGAACATATTGTCTCTACGTCTTCCGCCATTCCGAAGGAGGTATTGCGAAGCTTTCCGAAGGGTTCTTTTATCCTCTTCTGATCCCCACCGTTTTTTATTTGTAGATCCTTTGGATTTCATATTTCGCCGTTGCGGCTTTGGAAAGCACTATCTTTCTGACATAGTTTGACGTAGTTTGACTTTGTTTTCCGCGTGACCGTTATTTTTTGGCTGAAGTCATGTTTGTTTTTACTCCAATTTTTGCTGGTCTGTGGAACTTGGTTTCTTTTATGGTTTCGCGATTGTGGCTCTCTAACCATATATTGATCCGAAGCCTTAGTCTCCCGAGCTCTAATGCGAGTTTTGATTGGTTTCTCTGCAAATGCCATTGCGGGTTTCCTGGTTGTTTCATCATCCGCCGTTGTAGAGGCAATGTTGATAGGATTGTTGATCCCATAGTCGTTTGCCTCTCAATTGATTTTATTTTTTCCCAGCCGATCCCATAGTGGGGTTGGGGTTTATTGTTTTTTTATTGTTATTTGGGAAATTTCCCCGTGCTATCATTATCGCTCGAGCAAACCAACGCATTTGTTGTTGGTACCTTCCCTCCTAGGTGGCTCTGTCGTGGAGGTTTATGGGTTTTTCTCCACCAGTCGCGCAGCACAGTGACAGGTAGGCCCTTATGCCCATTTTACCATTTTGTTCGATTGCTCAAACTTTTTTTGTTGTCCTTGGTTAGTTCATTTCCTCTGCAGTTAGTGGTTACCTAAGTTTTCCATCTTGGCATGCATATATATTCTAGGTAGATGGTCTGATGGCCTGGTGGGAGGTGTTTGTGGTTTTACGTGATGATTTCTTCCATGGCCATTATGGGTTTGCAGCCCGCACTCGACTACTCGGGAAACCGGTGCAAGCCACCGTTACGCTATCCGTACCAGTTTCCCCCAGTCTGTGTTTGCCCATCCGGGGAGGGCGTTTTCATGGTTTTATTCTGAGATGCCGAGGTTTTGGTTCCATAGTTTGGTCGCCCTCATTTTGTGAACTAGGGTCATGATGTTGAAGTTACTCCCCTCTTAGGATGAAACTGTTCAAACTCGAGTACGAACCCCAGACCAATTTAGGGATTCAACGTGCAATCTATGCAGATTTTGATGCGAGTAGCAATTTCTTCTTATGTTTTATTTGAGCATACAATGAGTTAAGCGCACTATCACAGTACAGTATCCTTCTCTTGGGATTAGGCCTCATGTTTTCCTTGGAAATATTTATTTCATAGCGCCGAGAGGGGGTGTTTGAGACTATTTTCTGCTTCAGCATTAGGAGGGGGATATTCGTCATTTTAGAAAGGCCATGATATTTTGAGTTGATTCTGCAAATAATGATTGTGAGATGGTTTTAGCCTTTTGGGAAAATTAATTTTATGTGGGAACTTTTGGTTTGAGTATTGTTTGTTTTACTTTCATAGCAGCAGTCATGTTTAGCCTAGATGAGGTAAAATGCTCATACATTTTGTCTCCATTTTTAATGTTATCAAGGAATGGCCCAACAAAACCTAAAAAACAATTTCTTTGTATGACAAGGAAATTCTATAGAATTTGAGATGTCTAAATGGCAGAAGAAGAAGGCTCCCATAGTAGAGGAGGAACCTGAGGTTGAAATTGTCACCAAAGCTAAATACACCTACGAGGACACCAAATGCATAGTTGGTATGGAACCCGAATATAAATGGGGGGAATTTTATAGGTTAATAACACACCGAGAAGTACCTGACAAAGTTTTTGAAGAAGAAACCATCTATGCCAATATAGAGAGATCTACATTGATGAAAATTGCTACCAAACCTGAGCTTTTTCCATGCTCAGACGTGATTGGGTGGATTCTGCCCAGGGCAGATGTAACGACCATGATTTTGGCAAATTTTGATAAACATGGTTATGCTGCCTATAGCCCTGTGTATGTATCACTGGCCTACCACTTACCAGAAGCACAAGTGTACTTCACTAAAGACTGGCTGAAGGAAATTAAGATGGACCTAGTCAAGACACTGGAGAGAATGCTAGTTCCTGCCAAGAACTTTAGAACTAGGCTAACCGAGGAATATGATACTGTCGCTCTAAGAACCCCTTACAAGTTCATTGCCCTGATGCTGAATAGGATTTTCGGAAGAGCCCACGGTAAAAGCTTTAAGTTGGAGTGGGTTCTTATCATCTTCTATGTCGCAACCCATGGAACAGTGTTCAACTAGGTGAACATTGTATCTAACAGCCTCTCATCCTGCATTGCTTCAACATTAGTAGCGGTGTCCCAAAAGAGATTAAAGTTCTATATGAGCTTTATACTAATTGATTGCATACTATGCACTCAACCCTTCCTGAACCTGAGGTGTATCTGGGACCGAGAGAGAACACCAGTCTACTCATCTTACAAGCCACTGTGAGCACAGAAGTACCACAGTCACGATAGAGAAGTGTGTGAGCACTTCATCATGCCATTATATACCTTGATTTTCTTGAAATAGTGCAATTGCATGTCGGAGGAAGCATTGCGAGTGATTGAATAATATGCAGAATACTACTTAACTGAGAATGGATTGTATTTCAGAATGTATGGATGCTCCAGAGCACCCTCACTACTGCCAAAATATGCCACTGACTATGTAGTCCATAAAGAGGTAGTTAGATAAGTCTTTTTAGATGGCATAGGGAGATTTTTGTTTGAACATAAGAAATCAGCTTACCCTCCTTTACCATTCAAGTTGGGAAGCTATAAATTCACAAGGGTGAAGAAAGCTGAGGAATGTGTGGAGGAATTGGGGAAATGAATTTCCACCGAAACGATTCCCAAAATAAAGAGGCAGAGCACTGCAGGGAGGCAAATGTACATTTTGAATACACAAGCCACTGGGATAGAGAGGAATCCATTTTCCGCAGTGCACAAAATATAACCGCCTTAATAAGAAGGTTTAAAAAGAAAATCACCACCAAAGGCAGGAAAGGATAGGATGAGCAAGAAAAGGCAGAGGAGGAAGACACTAGAGAAAGAAATGAAGATGCTAGGAGACTAACTCAGGAAGCCAAAAGCTGCCTCAAAGGTGAGGAGGAAGAAAAGAGAAGAGCTGAACAAGAAGCAGCTACAAGGGAAGAAGAAGCTTCCCAGAGTGAAGAGGAGGAAAAGAAAAGAAATATGGATGAGGAACTGAAGAAGCAGGAAGCAGAAAGGATAAAGATGACAGAGGCAGTGACAAAGCAGTTAGCTTTCGATCCTATAGATAGTTAAGCTCGGGACTTGGAGAACCCTGATATTCAAGATCCTGAGGCAGCTCCCGGCAGCACAACAGGATAGGCTATGGTCCCTACCCTAAGGCTAATCCCTTTTAAGAAGAATAAAGGGGAGGAGGTACCAGATTTCAACACTAATTTTTATGATAGGGAAAGGAAAAGAATAGTGAAGAGGACCGAGAGAAAGGTCGATACTGGGGGGTAGTTAGATAAAATGATAAATGATAAAACTGTAGTATATTGGACAGACAAGGACCCCAGATTCACCATCAGAGTTGGGGCTGCATTGATCCATGCTTCTGAGGATAATGTAGATCAGATATTGACTGATCTTGAGCAATCAAAGAAATCTGTTGCCCAGCTAAAGGACACCTTGAGAAGAGAGAGAGAGGAAAGTGGTAGGTTGAAAAGAAAATTTGAAGACATATAACATGAAATAAAGTCTTCAAAAGCTGATCTCTAGTTCCTCCAAGTCGAGAATATATCTCTGGAGGCTTCCCAAGGAAGTATGGAGAAATTGCAGCAGGAATGTCAAGGGTTAAAAATATAAGAGCAGTTTCTAGGTAAGATAAGGGAATTGGAGCTACAGAAGGCCACATTGGAGGAATTTGAGAGGCAATCCTAGGGGTAGAGTGTAGATCTTAAAGAATAGGTTGCCTCATTAACAGCAGCTTTAGAAGAGGCCAAGGAATAGCAAGCCAATCTTCAGCCTTTCAAGGAGCACATTCTAGCACAAAACAGCAAGATGCACCAGCTGCAAGTAGCCATAGAGGAAGAAAGGTGCAAGATTTTACAGGTGGACAATCGGCTAGAAGAGATTTTGGAAACCCCTTCATATTTTGTAGATAGATCGTAGGATATCTTAGAAGTCTTGATAGGAAGGATGGAAAGACTAGAAGCGAATGAAGAAACCCCTGTAGATTTTCTAGCAAAAGATCAACAAATCCTAAGGAAAGACTATGATCTACTAGAGTTTGCCATAAATACAGCCGAATAATTCAAAAAGGCTATCAAGAAGACAAAGGGGGCTTCTGCAGAATTCTTCAGGAGAATTTTGATCACTTATAATCGCTGCTAGGTTGAGGCTGAACAGAGAATGGATACCTCTCCAGACCACAATTTGTTTTTTAAGATGTTGCAAAGAAGATATCAGGAGGATGGACAAAGGATCCAGCACATCAAAGCCATTGATGAGCAGACCCTGAGGAATGAAGTAGCTCATTCTGCAGTTAATGTGCAGTTACTAGAATACCAACTTCTCCTGAGCTCAGCCAGAATAGAAGTGATAAGGAATCAGGCTGCTAAATTTGAAATAAATATTCGTTTCTTAGAACCTTTCGAGTTAGAAAGCATTGCCTCAGAGGCTTCAGCGTCGAAGAAGTTCTTGAATAGTCAAGCGGGGCCCTCCTCATAAGACTTTTATTTGTTTATTGTAATATATTGTAAATTATATAAGCACTTAATGAAAGCAAAGCATGGGAGGTGAAGCATTGGGAAAGCCCAAGAGTCATTTGTGGGAAGCCCAACAGTTTTGTTCTTTTTGTATAAATATAGAAGATTTAGATAAGAGAAGGGACTTTTTCCCAGTTAGATTGGTGAAGACATATTGTAAGAAGAACTATTTCCTTTTCCAATAGATAATTACATTTTTACTGTTGGAGAAAGCTTGGTGGAATGTTAAGATGTTATGCTATGGATTTGTTGAAGAGGAACTATTTTTTTTTCAGCTTTGTGTCCATCAACTGTGAGATCGCTCTAACTCTTTGAACCTATGTTCTTGTATGAATGATCTCTGGTTTATTTTATGAAAATTTCCACTATGAGTAATGAGTGTTGTTCATAAACAATTGGCTATTTGGTTGTTCAAATATATTTAAATGTTCATGTGTTTTGAAAGAATTATCAGCTATTTGTGATTTTTCATAATGCATGCACAAAATACATTACTCATTAATAAATGGTAATCTTGCTCCCTAGGGATAGGTTAGGTAGTTAGTTTTAATTTCTTGTTGTGTGTGATTCAGATGCAAGAGAGTCTAAGAAGAGAGGTAAGAACATGCACATCACATTGTGACCACTCCTTGTATTCTTAATCAATCCGCATTTTAGATAGGCACTTCCATGTCATACTTTAAAGTAAAAACACAAAAATATACACGGTGGACTGGGCCGCAACCAGTAAAACCTTTTATTTTTGTTACTTGACCTACGGTAGTCGGACTGCAAACCGGACGGATTCCCTACACCAAATAGTCACCGGCTAGTTGGGAACGTTGACTGGGGAGAATCCCTCGCTATTGTTGCCTCCAAATTTCCAGGCCTGAATAGTTTCTAGAGCTAGAAGGAGGGCCACCAGTGCATGGCTGGCTGGGGAAATCCATTTCCTCAAAATGACTCCACCAGTGATAGTTTTGAAACCAGTTTATTTCCTGATCCAAATACTGAAGAGAATAGAGAACATTTGTTTGTTTTAGATGACCAAGTGGTAAATGATATGAGAAGACACACCCGATCTTATGTAAAGAGTATTGGAGGATTACCCATTATCCCTGATTTACCTCGAAGAGAGTACAAGAAGAAATACCATTCGATCCTGGAGGACTCAGTGTTGGTTGGAGATTTGGAAGAACTTGTAGAAACAGTTTTACAAGAGGTTGTTCAGTATTTGAATCAAGTAGGCCCAAACACACCTTACTGTTCACCTGTGCGGACTCCTGTTCCTTCACCTCCTCACTTGCCACCCAGACTCATGGCAGGTGTAAACGTAAATGAGCCACCTAACCCACCAAATCCACCACCAATTTGGAAAGCCAGATCACCCTTGAACCTAACACCTTCATTGCATGACTTGCCTCAAGATTTTGAGAAGTTGATGCCTAAGTTTGATCCAAATGAGAAGGTTGTAGTAGATGACCATTTACAAAGTTTCTATTTGGCAATAGAAGGATTAAGGGCTGGGGAACATGAGGATGATGTTTGTAGACTTTTTCCACACACCCTAAAGGGAGCATCAGCATCATGGTACTTTGGTTTCCCTGCAAACTCTATCCCAGATTGGGATACCTTTGAAAGGATTTTCAGAAGCAAGTATGCTGCCCAAAAGACGCATGCAGCACTAATGAAAGGTTTGGGCTGTTAACACCCAAAAAGTGTTCACTACCTCATCTACCCCACTACATGGCTCATTTGTCCATTTTCCTACCATATTTCCCTTAAAAACACCTTTTTTCCTCCAAAAATATCCAAAATTCCTCTAAAATAGCAAAAATCCCCTAAAAAGGGAAGAAAAAATGTAAAATAATGAGGAAAAGGAGGAAAAAACCCTATACAGCTGCCCTAAACCATATGGTTTCCAAAACCATGGGCCAGCACTCCACCACTGAAAAACTATAAATAGGTGATGGAGACCCCTTATTTCATATCCACAATCATAAGCACCCTTACTCTGCCAAAGTAGCTCTTGAAACCCTAGCTCACCCTTGATCTACTTTCACCTTGAGAGCCCCTTTTGGCCCATTTCCACCATTGGAGAAAGAAAAGGAGCAAGTTGGAGCTTGGAGCAACCTTCTTGGATCACTGCAAAGGGCTTCACCAACCTTCACATTGGAGGTAACATTAATACAAAAGCCATTCTTTATATCTTGTTTTTCTGTTTCATGCACATGTTTAGAGTAATTTGTATTTCTGTCTTAGCATTTTAATTTACATTTACTGAACTGCTACTAAGGAGTCCCTTCTCCTTAGTAGGTGCTCATTCGCACAAGCTAGGGTTAAAACCCTAGCTACATTTTTGGCGACTCCCCTAGGTTTGAATTTCTGGTTTCAATTTAAAAAAATGTTTTGTTTTCTGCAATAATTTCCCGTTTTTTCCTTTCGGCTATCCCTTTCGACCGCCATAAACCGCATATTTTCCCTCTGCAGTCGCGTTCCAACCGCGTCTTTCAGGCCTTTACCTGTGACCTGACCGCGGCTCTCAGATTGTTTCCAGTGCCCTGCCTACGGATTCAAGTCTATTACCTGCGATCCGACCGCGGCTAATCATCCTGTTTGCTGCGATCTGATTGCACCTATCGGCCATTTTCCTGCGTCCCGATCGTGACTTTCAGCCCCTTAGCTGCGAGACCCGACTGCGTCTGTCTGTCCTTTTCCTGCGATTCGACTGCGCTTTTTTCCCTATTTCTTGCTGTCCGACTGCTTCTGTCGGCCAAAAAGTCGCGACCTGTCCGTGCCTGTTTCCCTCAAACCCGCGGTCCGACCGCCCGATTTCGCCACAGACCCGCGGTCTGATTTTTGCATTTTTTTTTTTTTTTTAACCCAGCCCCTTTGCTACAATATTTTCTGCATCTGCACAGCCAATTGTTCTACCTGCAGCCCTACTTCCCTACATCCTTTTCTGCAACATCATTTCTGTTCCCTTTTACAGTATCTGTTTAAAATTTCAGCATTTTAATTCAGAAAATTTTGCATGTTAAAGTTTTGAATTCAGTATTATTGTTAGTTAGAAAGTTTCCCCCCTTGTGGCACTTCTATTTTTGGTTCATCACCTCATGAGCACACACTCTGTCACATAATTCAAGTGAGCCTTAAAAAACTACTTAACTCAACCAATATTCTAACCCCACTTGGGGAACACAAAAGAATCTTTGTAGTTAGGTAGGATCGGGGGGATAGGCTTCCAATAACATCCCTCGGTTACTTACACTTGAGATATAGCTGTTGTCCAATTAGGGAACCAAAATCCCCTAGTACTTTTTGGCATGGTCATAACCAGTTTACCAGAGGGCCTCTCCCCTAGGAGGGTTGAAGTCGCAAGACTGGTTCCGGAGGCCTGAGTGGAATACCACACTCCATTCAGTAATCGAAGGGCTACCTTTCACAGTTCTCGGGATATCCCTGTATAGGGGTATTGCGGTAAAAGGACCAAACGACAGATTCACCTTTCTGGACGTGTCATGAACGGGGTATCTTAGTTGCCATTCTTCTAGGATTGACTACCCGGTGTCCCTCCCAGTAGGGGGATATATTAGCCACTTGGATTTCCTATTCATATTGTCTGACTTGGATTTCATCACCTTGCAGAGGATATGTCTAGTTGAGTCAAAATACTTTTAGTTAGGTGTTTGTATGCTCCCTTACCTCCTTTTGGTCTAGTGAGTCCACCATTTTTTATTTTTAGGAAACCTGCTGCTTGTTGGTATTCTGACCATTTCTGTTGACACTCCACCTATTGTAGCACAGCTATTACAGTGGGTGTTTTGAGTTGGTTGTTGGCCTGAGTGCCCTATTTTTCGAGCTCTCCTTCTGCACACTCGGTTGCATTAGGGTTTTTGAGCTGGTTTTTACCCACCTCAACCCACAGAGATTTGACACCATCTGTCACCATTGCATCCCCGAGACATTCTCGGCGCCTCAGGGGCGAGCCCCCACAGCACGGTTCACTTGACACCACCCGTCATCGACACAGATCATCCTCACTTGATACCACTTATCATAGATCTCCATCCTTGTCACTTGACTCCACTCGTCAGCGGCATAGGACTCCGTCACTAGATATTGACGTCCCTTATTTTACCTCCGATTCTGAGCCAGAGTCTAAGAACCCCATTTACACTGCCCCTACTAGCCCCATGGCTGGCGTGACTTCCACTCCCTTCTTGGTAGGGACCATTGGTGGCACATCCACCACTACACTAGTTACCACACCTACTTTGGGTATGCCCTCCATGGGGCCCCCATCTACCATTCCCCTCACGGCACCTATTCCCGTAGCAGGAATACCTACTCCCACTCCATCAGTGGCTCACACTACCCATGGTGGTGCAGGACCGTCCTATACCACCTTAGTTCCCCCACTTGGGGGAAACCTCCCTAACACTACCCCTCCACTTGGGGGCATTGGTCCCAACTTGGTCCAACCCACTACTATGTCACATCCTTCTTCCAGTTTGCCATTCATGGCTAGCCTCAACCTGCGTGACCTAGCCAGATTGATCAACTACCCTATCCGACACAACCCTGCGTGGCCTCACATGCCCACCAAGCTCCCCTCTGACATCCCTAAGTTCGAGGGCAAGGCAGGTGAGGACCCACAAAACCACATTATGTCCTTCCATCTATGGTGTTCCTCCAACTCCATAGTGGACGACTCTATTCGCCTCCATCTATTACAGCGCACCTTCATTAGCTCTACAGCCAAGTGGTATATCGAGCAACCCCATGGAACCCATGCCACCTTTGTTTCCCTTGCCTCAACCTTCCTGCATTTCTTCCAGTTACATGTCCGCTATGACGTGGGCATTGAGATCCTCCCATCGTGTAGACAAAACACGGCTACCCACATCACGGACCACATTCATGAGTGGCGTCGACGCCATAGCTTATGCAAGATCAAATTAGACGACCGTATCTTCCTAGATTGGTTCCTCAAATCCCTTCTTCCTTTCATTGCTAAGGATGTGGCATCCGAAAGACCCCAGTCTGAAGAAGAGGCCATCCTTAAGGCCCAACAATTCGACCTCATTTACTCCCAGTCGGGTTATCTCTATACCATTATACCTGACACCCCTCGCGGCGATTCCTCCCAGCACGATGCGCCGGGGGCATCCCACGCTGTCGACGACATCATTGGTCGTGTCTCTTCGCATCCTCAAGCATTTTCCATAGCACGTCCTACCCCTGGCCCTGACCTCTCGCGGGCTACCTCACAGTCTGGAGCAACCAACTCGTATGCTCCCATGACACATCACCACCATTCCCATGGACCCTCATGTCCACCTCAGTGTTTCAGTCATGCGACTCCCGCTTACGCCCCCCCGGTCGCACCTCAACCCTACTACCACCAGCAGGCTGCACCAGCTCCTGCGCCTTCACAAGCCCAACCCGCTTATTACCCACCACAGGGAGCCCCTGCAGCAAACCCACAACCCGCTCTGCAGCTCTATCAGCAACCCCCTCAAGTTGCTATACCTGCGCAGCCTCCACCTACATATCATCCACCGCAGCTTGCTCCAGCACCTGCGCAACCTCAGAATCCACCTGCTGCCCAAGGGCAAGTTTACGCCCAACAAAACCCACAGAAAAACCAGAACAACCAATGCAACCAGGGCCAACAAAACCGCGACAAGGGTCGAAATCGTGGAAACAACCAACCTACAGACCAAGCTGGTCAACCCCCTAATCCCCCCGATAATAATAATGCGGCCCCTGCTAACCAAAACCCTAATCGCCCGCCCAAGCAGGCTAAAAACCCCAATTTGCGAACAAACCATCCTTGTTCTATTTGCGGGGTCTATGGCCACTACACACATGCTTGCCCACACTTGGAGCGAGCTCGGAAACTTTGGGTTGATGATTCCCACCGCCAAGGGCATGCGGCTCCTCAAGCACCACCCAACCCCCCACAACCTCAGCAGCCACCTTTGGTGCTGCAAAACCCCTTACCAAAGCAAGGCGTAGTGAACACTCAACTGTTGGCTCCCCCTCAAGCCAACGCGCCAACGCGACAACAAATCACTTACGCTGCTCCTGATCAACCCATGTTTGACTCAGGTACCCACCACTTGTTGATGATGTCCTCCGCTGATGTCAACCTCCAGACTCGGTGGAACCAATATGGCTCCACCTCTGAAACCCCTCCCACCGATAAACCCACTAACACTCATCCCACTGATCAGGCGTTATGTATACCTCCACCTCCACTAGATGGCGCTCCCAAAGCACCTCGTTTCTTGCTTCGCCGTATCAACAATAACCCCAATGCGCGGGCTGCGTCAAACTACAACATTGTCGATGACTTAGCCCAATCTCCCGCAGCCATGTCTGCGTTAGAAGTCTTAAAAAACTGCCCTTCGCAGCGCAAGACTTTACTCTCAGCCATTGGGGCTATCGATCCAAATGATTCAAATTTAATGGCATTTGATTTGGACCAATCCGAACCCTGCATGCCTTCCACTTTAGCATTCCAAGTTTCTGTTTCCATTCGGAATTTTGTCATCCATCGATGCATTATTGATGAAGGTGCCTCTACATTTGTCATGTCCACCTTCATTTGGCAGAAATTGGGATCCCCCCCTCTCCAGCAGTCCACTACTGCGTTGCGAGCCTACGACGGCCATTCAGCTCAACCACAAGGCCTATTAACTAACCTCCCCGTCCAGCTGGCCGGCAAAACCGTCCTCATCGACATCGAGGTTATTAATGCACAGCTTGATTATAACCTTTTACTTGGCCGCAGCTACATGTATGCCATGCGGGCGGTTGCTTCTTCCGTTTTTCATACCATGATGTTCCCCCATGAGGGACGCGTGGTCAAAGTTGACCAACTCACCTACTATGATCCCAATGCCCCCGCGGCACCCGAAAATGTTCTCCCCATGGTTGAACAACCTGTTTCGGGTACCACCACCTCACTTGTTTCCTCTATGGGGCTCGAAGTTTACTCAGACATGCCAATGACCTCGACCTTCCAATCTATTCCACCTCCTTCACCCGCCACTGATGTATCTAACCTATGTACCCTGTCCCATAACATGGAAACTCCTACTAATCAACCGCCCTTGTTGCCTAAACCCCCTTTGGTACCTATTCACATTGGTGTTACACCCATCCATACCATTCCTTTCCTCATCCCTCCCTCCGGAGTAGTTAGCGCCCCGGTCATGGCTACCCTCAGCTTCCTTGGGTTAACCTTAGGATTACCCGTTTGGTATCTTTCGCCTCCCGTTCCCCCGCCAACACCAGATGTCGTCCTGCAACCGGTGCAACCCATTGTCACTACTAGTCAACCACCTCCCGGTGTCGCTACCCCGTCGTCCTCCACGAACCCTCCCCCCTCCTCTTACCAAACCAACTGGGGGCAGAGGCCCCCAACCTCACACTGTTGTCCCACCTCCCAAGACAGTAAAAAACCCCCCTGTGTTTCGTGCTCCTCCCAAATGCTCGCTGTGCGATGATTTGGGCCATGTGACTCACCAATGTCCTCAGTTACCGACAGTACAGGAACACATGCAAATGCTTGACGACGACCCCAATATGCCGGTTGTCAAACTAGATCCAACCCCTAAGTCTCGCGACAAATCCCTGCACACTAACCACCCCTGTGCCATATGCGGTGTTTATGGGCATTACTCACATCACTGTCCCGATCTCCCCGATTACAGAGCAGCTCTCTATGAGATGAACAATCTGGATCTTGAGACGGCACCACCCACCATTGAGGAGATCCACCCCCCGGTCTCTTCCCCTTCCGGAGAGGATAATACCATTTATATGATCTCTTCCGCCACTACTCCCTCATCAACCGATTTGACGAAAAAAACTTTCCGTACTGATGAGGAAATCCTTGAGGCTCTCACTGCCCCGGAGTATCCCTAGGATGACATGCACCATCGTTCCTACTTCCTCCTAGATGAATCCTCCTCTAACACTGCTACCCAATTTGCAGTTGAATCCAAAGACTTCCTTCCCCCCAAGGTCGACTGGTTCAAGGACCCTATTCCTGCTCCTGACGCCTTCGAGGAGGGTAACATGGCCAACATCTCACTTTTCATCCAAATTGATATCGCTGCCCCAGGAAGCACCCCCGCACTCATCACTTTAGGAGCCTCTTGCAGTGAGAAAGAGATTGAGGAATACAAAAAACTCTTCAGAGAATTCCGTGATTTCTTCTCCTGGTCCTATACTGAAATGCCCGGTCTTGACCCTGCCATTATAGAGCACCACATTGACACATGGCCTGATGTACCCCCCGTTCGTCAGAAACAGCGTCCCATTCATCCCTCAAAACTCCCAGCTGTCAAAGTAGAGATTGAGAAAATTCGCAAGGCAGGATTCATTTATCCTTTTGCCTATACCACCTGGGTTTCAAACCCTGTTCCCGTTAACAAAAAACAAGGCACCATTAGAGTATGCACTAACTTCCGAGATTTAAACCGCGCCTGTCCCAAAGACAATTTCCCCACGCCATTTATTGACCAGCTCATCGATGCGTGTGCGGGGCATGAAGTCCTCTCGTTCATGGACGATTTTTCCGGATACAATCAGATCCAAATCCAAAAGGAAGACCAGTACAAAGCTGCCTTTACTACCCCATGGGGCACCTTTGCCTATCGCGTCATGCCTTTTGGCCTAAAAAATGCTGGTGCCACATTCCAGCGGGCCATGACCTATTGCTTCCATGATTTGGTCCACATCCTGCTCATCTACCTTGATGACCTTACAGCTCGTTCCAAGAAACGATTAGACCACCTTAACGACCTTCGGCAAGTTTTTCTGCGTTGTTGCAAATATCAGATCCGCTTGAACCCACACAAGTGTGTCTTTTGCATTTCGGCAAGCCGATTGTTGGGTTTCATTGTTTCCCAGAAAGGAATTACTGTTGATCCCCTGAAATTCCAAGCCATCTTAGACCTTCCCTCTCCTCGCACGCTCCGGCAACTCCAAAGTCTGCAAGGGCGATCCAATTTCCTTCGACGCTTCGTTCCTGATTACGCCACTTACTATTTATAATCCGCTGACTTTTTTCTTGTTTTGGCCATTCTGAACCCATACGGAGTCCGTTTTCTGAACCATTTCCACCATTGGAATTAGAACAACGAGACCATCACGATGGTCACCTCGTTGCATTATTATTTTTTCTACGTCATTTTTTTCCCATTTTTTAGACACCGCTAGTTGCCTCGGTTTGCGCACCACTTCGGCCGTTCTCCATTTTTCACACTTTTTATATTGCCGGATTCATTTTTCCGAGCTCGTGATGATGCTCAAGATCATTTCTCGCTCTCACTTGGTACAATTTCAACATTGTGTCCCGACACCTTGCTACCTCGATTTGCGCGCCACATTGGCCGCCATCGGATTGTTCCACACTTTTTACATGAGCCATCCACTCCTGTCATACTACCAATGTTTCATTATTTTGCCACCATTCATTCACCCTGCAAGGAGGCCCACCAGTGTTCCCCCTCACCCTCGTTCCTGGTCATCATAAATGTTCCTTGATTGAACGCTTCCTCCTTTCCTGGCCATTCCTTTTGTTCAGTATAATTTTATCCCTTTTTCGGGCCGGACAAGTCCTATACGAAAAAGGCACTTAGGGAGTTTCTGTTAAGCTCTTTTCTGACTCCTAAAACAATGAAAAGATCGTCGAGCAACATTACTTCCTTTCATGCTTGTTAAAGTATCTGAAAGGGCGTTTATCTGGTATAAGTTTAACCCTTTTCTGGACCTGGTAGACTAATTACGAAAAAGGAATACTCTAGTCACACCGGCTAGAAGAGTTCTTCATTGCATCCTTTTATGCTTCTTCTGGCCTTGGAGACTAACACACGAAAAAGCAACCCCCCTGGAGTCTTCTTATCGCTGTCAGACTCTCTAAAATTGAAAGCAACCACGAGCATGAACTGTCCTGGGCTCGTAAAATCCACACGACAGTACCATTCCATTACTTCCGAGTCTTCTTATTGCTTTCAGACTCCCTAAAATTGAAAGCAACCACGAGCATGAACTGTCCTGGGTTCGTAAAATCCACACGACAGTACCATCCCATTACTTCCGAGTCTTCTTATTGCTTTCAGACTCCTTAAAATTGAAAGCAACCACGAGCATGAACTGTCCTGGGCTCGTAAAATCCACACGACAGTACCATCCCATTACTTCCGAGTCTTCTTATTGCTTTCAGACTCCTTAAAATTGAAAGCAACCACAAGCATGAACTGTCCTGGGCTCGTATAAATCCACACGACAGTACCATTTTATATACACACTTCTTCTAGTTCCCTAACCCATGAAGAATTCCCCCCGTGCCTCTTGGCGCTATGATCGATCCTCTCAGCAGCACCCCCAATTTGGTCGCCTTTGTTCAGAGTATTCTGCAGTCTCCTGCCATTTTACCACACTTTGAGTCTCCCTCAGCCCAGTCACCCTCCCAGATCTAATACAGCTATGATCCCCTTACCACCAGTCAGTTTCATATGCTGCCCGATCATCCCCACCATCATACTCTGAACAAAGGAAGTTTGAGTCCACCCACTCTACTTGCCCAGTTATTCCCCCCAGTTTATCAATCCTAGCATCAGTACTATCACATTTTAGTTTTCCACATCGCACTCATGTCAGGGAAACATCATTTCCTTGATATTTTCAAGTCTCCCTCTGTCGACGACAGCCCCTCTATTCCAGAGGATAGACGCAGAGGCCCCTGCGCCTTGGACCCATCATCATCTGTGGTGCGTGCCTACGAACCATTTTGGGAGGAGTCATCATTGCCTCTCCGAATGGTTGTTTCTCACATGCTCAACTTTAGCACCTTGATCGCATCGTTGAGAATCCCGCAGGATTTATATCCCTTCCATTATTTGTCGAAGACCCCGGATTTCCCCTGACTCTAGCACATTGGTGAGTCACTTTGGAACGCCTAGTTATATGTTCCCGTGGATGTCCGGGCTGCGTTGGCGATTGTATTCGGAAGCCCTTCAGTTCCATGCTTCCTTAAGTACACAGTTCAGTTCCAGTTCAGTGTACCATTACGAGTATGACCCTTGTCACTCTGATATAGCATCTCATCAGTTCCTTTGGTACCAAATTCAGTAGCACTGCTGTCATTCCAGTGCATCAGTTTTTCAGCTCAGACATGGTCAGCCCAGTAGTATGTCCCAGATTTGTGTCCCTTCTAGACCCTTATGATATACACAGTGGTTTTTTATGTATCCTACAGGTCCCTCTTTTTGTGCCTCATAGTTATATTTATGTATCTTGATATGAGCATGGGTATGCCCGCCTCGTCCCTATATTGAGATTCTTCCTCATTCAGTATTTGAGGCCATGTATATGTCAGGTCCCCATATTTTGGACCCCATTGTTATTATTATGTTATATCCTGATACGAGCATGGGAATGCCCGCCTCATCCATATGATCAGATGATTCCTCATCCATTATTGAGGTTATGTACTTTTAGTTCTTGCAGTTGGTTCGGGATCGTTGTTCCGAGCTTTAGCTTGTTTCTTCTCTTCTCCATACCCCAGTAACACCATATATGACTTATGATGTCCATCGGCCATACGATGAGCTCCTACCCTCGCACATCAGGGGGCAATCTGTTAACACCCAAAAAGTGTTCACTACCTCATCTACCCCACTACATGGCTCATTTGTCCATTTTCCTACCATATTTCGCTTAAAAACACCTTTTTTCCTCCAAAAATATCCAAAATTCCTCTAAAATAGAAAAAATCCCCTAAAAAGGGAAGAAAAAATATAAAATAACGAGGAAAAGGAGGAAAAAACCCTATACAGCTGCCCAAAACCATGGGCCAGCACTCCACCACTGAAAAACTATAAATAGGTGATGGAGACCCCTTATTTCATATCCACAATCATAAGCACCCTTACTCTACCAAAGTAGCTCTTGAAACCCTAGCTCACCCTTGAGCTACTTTCACCTTGAGAGCCCCTTTTGGCCCATTTCCACCATTGGAGAAAGAAAAGGAGCAAGTTGGAGCTTGGAGCAACCTTCTTAGATCACTGCAAAGGGCTTCACCAACCTTCACATTGGAGGTAACATTAATACAAAAGCCATTCTTTATATCTTGTTTTTCTGTTTCATGCACATGTTTAGAGTAATTTGTATTTCTGTCTTAGCATTTTAATTTACATTTACTGAACTGCTACTAAGGAGTCCCTTCTCCTTAGTAGGTGCTCATTCGCACAAGCTAGGGTTAAAACCCTAGCTACATGGGTGCTTTCAAAAAAGAAAGGAATGAAAAGGTACACAATTTCACTCAAAGATTTTTTTCTTACCTCAAGAACTTCTCTGCATTTGATAAGCCTTCTGATAAAGTTCTGATTGAGTATTATACCTCAGCTTTAGGTCCGGATTCAGCTATGTTCGCAAAAGCTCATGTTAAGCCTACGTTAGCAGAGACTTATGAAGAAGCAGAAAGAGGAGAGGTTGAAAAGGAAAGCATAGAAGATTATCCCGAGCAATCTGGAGAAAAAAAATCCGGGAAAAGAGCCTTATTGCTGTCTAAACCTAAAGAGGAGAAATCACATGATTTTGAGGGGATGTTAAAGATGATGCAAAATCTTTCCAACAGAATAATAGATTTGGAGAAAGAAAAAGAATCTCAGAAAGCTTATAAGCCTTACTACAAAAAAAGGGAACATAACAACCAATTCAAGACCCCTCCGCACGGTTCAACATCAATGAATCTGACAGAGGTAGGGATGGATAATTTCTGCACATTTCACCAACAACCCCATTTTGAAAAGAATTGTCCTCAATGGATAAATTCAATGACATTGGTAATGAATCAGCTCTTGGATTCTAAATTGACCGAGGACAGTGATGAGGAGGAGAAAGGTAATCAGACCATAGAAAAACAAGAAAATGATACCATGTTTTTATGGGATTGTGTCTCGCTGTTAGATATAGAAAAAGGTACTCTTAAATTTGAGAATATACCAATGACAACAAAAGACCTGAATTTGGTAAATAAAGACAATTCAATAATCTCAAAGATTAAAAAGTTG
Source organism: Pseudotsuga menziesii (assembly GCA_001517045.1). NCBI lineage: Eukaryota > Viridiplantae > Streptophyta > Pinopsida > Pinales > Pinaceae > Pseudotsuga > Pseudotsuga menziesii. Next base: position 92,022 of record LPNX010018298.1, on the reverse strand, counting down.
CAAGAGAATGTTAGGAAATAGCAAAATAACAATGTTGAGGACAAAGTACCTGAAGTTTCCATTATCAACCAAGATCCGAAGCAAATCAACAAGCATGTTAAGCCTATTGAAGACCATGTAGGTGTTAACAAAGAAATTATTGAAAATCCTGAAGAACTAGAGGAAGAGATACCCACCGAAAACCAACCTGTGGAGGAAGATGTCGAATCAATTGGGGAAGGAAAAGCTAGAACCCCACCTTTCCTTTTGACTCTGCAAATGCTGAACCATAAGGTGCATAATTGTTTGGTAGATTCTAGATCATTGGTGAATGTTATGCCACTCGCAGTTTGCAAAAAAATTAATGGGCAGCCAAAACCTACTACTTGGGAAGTCACTCAACTAAACAGAACTAGTGTCAAAGTAGTGGGGGAAATGGAGAATGTTCTCACTCGTTTATCTGCAAATAACGAGATATTTCAATTTATTGATATTATGGTGGCTGACATACCGAATGGATATGGACTTATTCTGAACCAAGACTGGTCCACAAGGTTAAAAGGGTATTTTGCTTCAAATTGGTCACATTTATGGTTTCCTCATAAAGGGGTCCCAAATCAGATCAAAATTTTAAGGGAACCTTACATGAAGCACACTATCACTAAGTTGGAAGAAGGAAATGAATCTGCAAATTCTATTTTGGGGAATTATCTAACGGAGCTTGAACTAAGATATCATGCATCAGAAGAGGCCAGCAATATGACTGACACTCAGCCTGATCTCTTTCAATTTTCAAAGGCTGATGGGAGTGATTGTAAATCGGTAGACATTGTTTCGGTTTCAAAAATAGTAGAATTAGATCACGGTTAGGTATCTCATGTCTACAATCAAGCCTAGCCCCTTGACTCATAGGTTGATATATATTTAGGGGTGGCAACAGAACTGATCAGGTAGTGGTTGGTTCTCGAATTTTATTTTGATTTTTGGTTTAATGACCTTGTACATAAATAATTTGATGCAGTTTTACTTTGATTTACATCTTTTTATTTCTAGTTATTTTGGTTTGTTTATGAATAAAAGAGGCAAACTTTTGGTTGCATGGAAAGCATCAGGGTTCTTGATTAACTCAAATCTTTGGGGTAATACTGTGCGTTTTTATTTTGAAATGATAGAATTTCTCCTAGTAAGTAGTTTTCCTAAATGGTTGTGCACTCATTGAAGTCCTGCTTAACCCCTGAAAATAACTCAAAATTAAGAGGTCTGGAATACTATTTCAAGGCTCCATCCATTTCACATCTAAGATGTCCTAGGGAGTGATAGCAAAAGACCCATGAAAAGGAAGCAAGGTAAACAGTTTATTATATATAAATGATCCCATGCCATGATTTCAAAAGCCTAAAGGCTGTTAAGAGTAAAAAATCCTAAAAGAAGCAATACATACCAAAGCAAAGTATCACAAACATGAATATCAATATGCCAAAAGTTCTTCTCCGTCCGTGAGCTGAAAAGAAAATTCTTCTCTCACACAAAAGGAAACTATGGATAGAAGAGCCCAAATAAAATTCAGAAAGAAAGGAAGATGAAGGACTCAAAAGAACAAAAGTTCAAAAGGCACAAAAGTGCAATTGGCATCGGAATGAGGAACAAATGAATAGTTATGTTTACCATATGTTATGATCTTGTTGTGTCCAAGCTAGAAACTACCAAAATACAGAGGTAAAATAAAAGTCACCTACTAAGCCTCAAAAGAGTTATCCAGACTTTGAATATTTTGCGTTCACCTTCCCAAAGAATGGACTGTCATCAATGGTTTAAATGCATGTGTTTTCCATCTTAGGAATACAAGCATCTAGAATAATTCAACTTATGAGCTAAATGATTAAATAGTCTTTTATTGGGAAGAAGTTAATTCATAAATCTAGGGTTCACCAGGTAGTCGCCAATTGTTGTAGCTGCAACATTTCCCCAAAATTCAAAAAATTTTGGGACCCTCCTTTCACTCATTTTGTCTCAGCTTTTTGGTTTTTCTTGATGTTTGTTCAAGAAATATTTTTTTATGTCTTGCATTTTTTCTTTTCCCGGCCATCGGAAGCATTTGAGACTATGAGTCGGAAACGCAATTAATTATGCCCTCGCCGTTGCGAAGAAGTAGCAAGAAGTCGGGTCCGATCCAAGATTTATTTCCTCCGATGCATTTTATTTGTTTCTCTTATTCGGCGGCTTGTTGGAATACTGCTGAAACATATTGTCTCTATGTCTTCTACCATTGCGGAGGAGGTATTGCGATGCTTCCTGAAGGGTTGTTTTATCCTCTTCCAATCCCCACCATTTTTTATTCGTAGATCCTTTGGATTTTAGCTTTCACCATTGCGGCTTTGAAAAGAACTATCTTTTCGATGTAGTTTGACTTTGTTTTCCGCGTGACCGTTATTTTTTGGCCGAAGTCATGTTTGCTTTTACTCCGATTTTTGCTGGTCTACGAAACTTGGTTTCTTTTATGGTTTCGTCGTTGCAGCTCTCTAACCATCTATTGATCCGAAGCCTTAGTCTCACGAGCTCCGATGCAAGTTTTGATTGGTTTATTTTCCGATGCCTTTATGGGTTTCCTGGTTGTTTCATCATCCACTGTTGCGGAGGAGATGTTGATAGGATCGTCAATCCCATAGTCGTTTGCCTTCCGATTGATTTTATTTTTTGTCGTCGATTTCATGTTGACCATGGCATATATAGTGGGGTTGGGGTTTATTGTTTTTTATTGTTATTTTGGTGATTTCCCTTTGCTTTCGTTATCGCTCGAGCAGACCAACACATTCGCTGTCGGTACCTTCGCTCCTAGGTGGCTCTGTCGTGGAGGTTTACGGGTTTTTATCCACCAGTCGCACAGCACAGTGGCAGGTAGGCCCTTATGCCCATTTTACCATTTCATTTGATTGGTCAAACTATTTTTGTTGTCCTTGGTTAGTTTGTTGCCTCTGTGGTTAGTGGTTACCTAAGTTTTCCATCTCAGCATGCATATATATTCTAGGTAGATGGTCTGGCGGCCCGGTGGGGGGTGTTTGTGGTTTTACGTGATGATTTCTTCTACAGCCATTATGAGTTTGCAGCCTGCACTCGACTTCTGGGGAAACCAGTGCAGGCGGTCGTTACGCTATCCGTACCAGTTTCCCCCAGTTTGTGTTTGGCCATCTAGGGAGGGTGTTTTCATGGTTTTCTTCGGAGATGCCGAGGTTTTGGTTCCACAGTTTGGTTTCCCTCATTTTTTGAACTAGGGTCGCGATGTTGAAGTTACTCCCCACTTAGGATGAGACTATTCAAAATCGAGTACGAACCTTGGACCAATTTAGGGATTCAGAGTGCAATCTATGCGGATTTTGATGCGAGTAGCAATTTCCTCTTATGTTTTCTTTAGGTGTACAATGAGTTAAGTGCACTATCACAATATAGTATCCTTCTCTTGGGATTAGGCCTCATGTTTTCCTTGGAAATATTTAGTTCATAGCACCAAGAGGGGGTGTTTGAGACTGTTTTTTGCTTCATCATTAGGAGGGGGATATTCGTCGTTTTAGAAAGGCCATGATATTTTGAGTTGATTTTGCAAATAATGATCGTGAGATGGTTTTATACTTTTGGGCAGATTAATTTTATGCGGGAACTTTCGGTTTGAGTATTGTTTGTTTTACTTTCATAGCGGCAATCATGTTTAGCCTAGACAAGGTAAAATGCTCATACATTTTGTCTCCATTTTTGAATGTTATCAAGGAATGGCCTAGGAGAAATTAAAAAGCAATTTCTGTGTATGACAGGGAAATTCTGTAGAACTTGAGATGTCTAAACGACAGAAGAAGAAGGTTCCCATAGTAGAGGAGGAACCCGAGGTTGAAATCATCACCAAATTTGAATACACCTACGAGGACACCAAATGCATACTTGGTATAGAACCCGAATATAAATGGGGAGAATTTTACAGATTAATAACACGCCAAGAAGTACCTGACATAGGTTTTGAAGAAGAAACCATCTATGCCAATATAGAGAGATCTGCATTGATGAAAATTTCTACCAAACCTGATATTTTTCCATGCTCAGAGGTGATTGGGTGGATTCTGCCCAGGGAAAATGTAACGACCATGATTTTGGCAAATGTTGATAAACAGGTTTATGCTGCCTATAGCCTTGGGTATGTATCACTGGCCTACCACTTAGCAGAAGCACAAGTGTACTTGACTGAAGACTGCCTGAAGGCAATTAAGATGTACCTAGTCAAGACACTGAAGAGAATCCTGGTGCCTAGAAAGAACTTTAGAACTAGGATAACTGGGGAATATGATACTGCCACTCTAAAAACACCTTACAGGTTCATTGCCTTGATGCTGAACAGGATTTTCGGAAGAGCCCACGATAAAATATTTAAGTTGGATTGGGTGCCTATCATCTTCTATGTGGCAACCCAGAGAACAGTGTTCAACTGGGTGAACATTGTATCTAACATACTCTCATCCTGTATTGCTTCAGCATTAGGAGGGGTGTCTCAAACGAGATCAGAGTTCTATATGAGCTCTATACTGATTGATTGCATACTATGCACTCAACCATTCCCGAACCTGAGGTGTATCTGGGACCGACAGAGAACACCAGTATACTCAGCTTACCAGCCACTGTAGGCACACAAGTACCACAGTCACTATAGATAAGTGTGTGAGCACTTCATCATGCCATTATATACCTTGATTTTCTTGAAAGAGTGCAACTACATGTCGGAGGAAGCATTGCAGGTGACTGAAGAATATGTAGACTACTACTTAACTAAGAATGGATTGTATTTTAGAATGTATGGATGCTCTAGAGCACCCTCACTACTGCCAAAATATGCCACTGACTATGTAGTCCATGAAGAGGTAGTTAGACAAGTATTTTTAGATGGCATAGGGAGATTTTTGTTTGAACATAATAAAGCATCTTACCCTCCTTTACCATTCAGGTTGGGAAGATATAAATTCACAAGGATGAAGAAAGCTGAGGAATTTGTGGAGGAATTGGGGAAATTCCATTTTCGGGAAATGAATTTCAATAAGAACGATGCCTGAAATAAAGTGGCAGAGCACTGCAGGGAGGAAAATGTACATTTTGAATACACAAGCCACTGGGATAGAGAGGAATCCATTTTCTACAGTGCACAAAATATAACGGCCTTAAGAAGAAGGTTTAAAAATAAAATCACCACCAAAGGCGGGAAATGATAGGATGAGCAAGAAAAGGGAGAGGAGGAAGAAACTAGAAAAAGAAATGAAGATGCTAGGAGACTAGCACAGGAAGCTGAAAGCTGGCTCAAAGGTGAGGAGGAAGAAAAGAGAAGAGGTGAACAAGAAGCAGCTAGAAAAGTAGAAGAAGCTGCCCAGAGTGAAGAGGAGGAAAAGAAAAGAAAGATGGATGAGGAACTGAAGAAGAGAGAAGCAGAAAGGTTAAAGCTGACAGGGGCAATGACAAAGCAATCATCTTTCGATCCTGTAGACAATCAGGCTAAGGACTTGGGGAACCCTGATATTCAAGATCCTAAGGCAGCTGCTGGCAGCCCAACAGGACAGTCTATAGTCCCTACCCTAAGGCTAATCCCTTTCAAGCAGAAGAAGGGGGAGGAGGTACTGGATTTCAACACTATTTTTTATGATAGGGAAAGGAAAAGAATAGTGAAGAGGACTGAGAGAAAGGTCGAGACTGAGGGGCAGTTAGGTAAAATGATAAATGATAAAACTATAGTATATGGGATAGACAAGGACCCTAGATTCACCATCAGAGTTGGGGCTGCATTGATCCATGCTTTTGAAGACAATGTAGATCGGATATTGACTGATCTTGAATAGTCAAAGAAGTCTGCTGCCCAGCTAAAGGAAACCTTGAGAAGAGAGAGAGAGGAAAGTGGTAGGTTGAAAAGAAAATTTGAAGACATACAACATGAAATAAAGTATTCAAAAGCTGAGCTCCAGTTCCTCCAAGTCAAGAATAGATCTCTGGAGGCTACCCAAGGAAGTATGGTGAAATTGCAGCAAGAATGTGAAGGGTTAAAAATAGAAAAGGAGCAGCTGCTAGGTAAGATAAGGGAATTGGAGCTATAGAAGGCCACATTGGAGGAATCTGAGAGGCAATCTCAGGGGCATACTACAAAGCTTAAAGAACAGGTTGCCTCATTAACAACAACTCTAGAAGAGGCCAAGGAACAGCAAGTCAATCTTCAGCCTTTCAAGAAGCACGTTCTGGCACAAAGGAGCAAGATGCACCAGCTGCAAGTAGCCATAGATGAAGAAAGGTGCAAGATTTTGCAGGTGGACAATCGACTGGAGGAGATTTTGGAAACCTCTTCATATTTTGTAGATAGATCACAGGATATCTTAAAAGTCCTAACAAGAAGGATGGCAATATTAGAAATGAATGAAGAAACCCCTATAAATATGCTAGCAAAAGATCAACAAAGCCTAAGGCAAGACTATGATCTACTAGAGTTTTCCATAAACACAGCCGAAGAAATCAAAAAGGTTGTCAAGAAGACATAGGGAGCTTGTGCAGAATTCTTCAGGAGACTTTTGATCACTTATAATCGTTGTCAGGTTGAGGCTGAACAGAGAATGGATACCTTTCCAGACCACAATATTTTTTTGGAGATGTTGCAAAAAAGATATCAGGAGGATGGACAAAGGATCTAGCACATCAAAGCCATTAACGAGCAGACCCCGAGGAATGAAGTAGCTCATGCCGTGGTTAATGTGTAGTTGCTAGAAGACCAACTTCGCCTAAGCTCGGCCAAAATAGAAGTGATAAGGAATCAGGTTGCTAAATTTGAAATAAATATTCGTTTCTTAGAAACTTCCAAGTTCGAAAGCATTTCTTCAGAGGCTTCAGCATGGAATAGGTTCTTGAATAGTCAAGCCGGGTCCTCCTCAATAAGCCTTTAATTTGTTTATTGTAATATATTGTAAATTCTATAAGCACTTAATGAAAGCAAAGCATGGGAGGTGAAGCGTTGGGGAAGCCCAAGAGTCATTTGTGGGCAGCCCAACAGTTTTGTTCTTTTTATATAAATATAGAAGATCTAGATAAGAGAAGGGACTTTTTCCCAGTTAGATTGGTGAATACATATTGTAAGAAGAACTATTTCCTTTTGCAATAGATAACTACAGTTTGCCTGTTGGAGAAAGCTTGGTGGAATGTTCAAATTTTATGCTATGGATTTGTTGAAGATGAACTATTTCGTTTTCAGGTTTGTGTTCATCAACTGTGAGATCGTTCTAACTCTTTGAACCTATGTTCTTGTATGAATGATCTCTGGTTTATTTTATGAAAATTTCCACTATGAGTAATGAGTGTTGTTCGTAAACAATTGGCTATCTAGTTGTTCAAATATCTTTAAATGTTCATCTGTTTTGAAAGAAGTATCAGCTATCTATGATTTTTCATAATGCATGTACAAAATACATTACTCATTAATAAATGATAATCTTGCTCCCTAGGGATAGGTTAGGTAGTTAGTTTTAATTTCTTCCTGTGTGTGATTCAGATGCAAGAGAGTCTAAGACGAGAGGTAAGAACCTACGCATCACATTCTGACCACTCCTTGTATTCTTAATCAATCTGCATTTTAGATAGGAACTTGCATGTCATACTTAAAACTAAAAACACAAAAATATACACGGTGGACCGGGCCGCAACCGGTAAAACCTTTTATTTTTGTTACTTGACCTACGGTAGCCGGACCACAAACTAGACAGATTCCCTACACCAAACAGTCACGGGCTAGTTAGGAACATTGACTGGAGAGAATCCCTTGTTGTTGTTGCATACAAATTTCCAGGCCTCAACAGAAGGCCTTGTGCAAGGCCAACATTTTTTTTGGATAATTCAAATTTTTTACTTTTTATTATTTTGTTAGGTGGAAACATTACATCATCTCCCCCATATTGTGTTTTGTTTTTACTTTTTTATTGTTTTGTTAGGTAGAAACATTACAACATCTCTCCCATACTAGGTTGTTTTTCTCGCTGACATTTTTTTGGCCTATATTTAAATTTTTTATTTTTTATTAATAAAAATATTGTTACCTAACTTTACAAGATCTCCCTGGTAACCTTACAATATCTAAGTTGTAGAGCGCAACAATACTTGTATTATATTAGATTTTCCTATACTTCTATTATTATGTCATCGCACATGATATATATGAATCGTTCATTCTTATTAATCCATTTGAATATGGGCTCAAATTTTCAGTTTTCTAAAGTTTGCAATTTTTTATGGACATAAATTTTCATTTTTCTAAAATTTACAAATTTTTATATTAAATATAATTTTAAAAAAACACATTTATTTAAATGTTTATTGCTGTTTGATTGTTAATGCTATCCTGAATTTTTGCTTCCCACTTTGACGGTGGAGATGATATTATTTAAGAGTTGAATGCATAAGAGTTTTGAGGTCACAGTACTCTACATTTATGTGTCAATTATTTTAATGATTTGACATGGTGTGCATTGGAATCCACTAATTGCAATGCCTCCCATTAAAACGAAATGAAAAAAACCCTAATATTAATATATTAGTTTTGATCAACTGTAAGTTGTTACAGTTGTTTCACTTTATCATTAGATGAGGATTTGGCGTGGGAGACATGCCATCTGATCAGATTTAATTTATTTGTGGTGTAATCATTTTCTCGCCTTGATTTTTATTTGACAAACCTAAGCTCTTTCCTGGTTGGTTTATGAAGTTGTCTACCACCTCAAGCAACCCTCATAAATTACCATAACTTTTTATCTTAAATCATTCATATGATTATCAAATCCTAAAGTTTGTTGTGTCAATCAAATAATAATAATAAATAACTTGGCATTCCAGGGTTATCAAATCAAGGGCGTAGTGATGCCATGGTGGAAGCCAAGTGCGGTGAAACTGGACACAAATGAATGAATGAAAAAAAAAAATTTGGTGGGAGACAATCATGTCCATTCCAAATCTATTTATTAAACAGTGTAGTAGATTAATCGTATGCAAAGCTTTGTTTATATTTTAAAACTTCTCTTTAGATCCTTTATTTGCCTAACTATATTTATTTATTAAACATCGAATTCGATAAATCATGTGCACTGTTGTTTATATTATCAAACTGTTCTTTGGAACCTTTATTTAGCTAATTTTTCATTCTTTTACTTTAGAAAAAAAAAAATCAGTTTTAAAATTTTGAAGACTCTGGAATAACTTCAAATTTGTTTCACCTCAGTCTCAAAATGATCAGTTTCTTTCTAAATCATTTTAGATTTTTGAATTTCATTTTTTTTAATGTTCAAATAGTTGTTGTGTATATTTTATTTTGAATCACACACTTTTTGTTGCACCTGCATATATTATTTCTTCAAATTTTGCCTAATTTGAATTTTAAATTTTATATCGTTGTTGTGATATGTGCATAATTTGAATTTTAAATTTTATATAGTTGTTGCGTGAATTAGTTTAAAATTTTAGTCATTTGAATTTTGAAGTTCAAATATTTAATTTTTAAATGTCCTCTTACTTTAAGATTTAGACTATGTTTAAGAAATTTTTTAGATTTTGCATTGTGTTTAAAAGTTAACATAAATCCATTGCAATTAATATAGCACCTTCGAGTTATCTAGACTCTCAACTTCCAAATTGAGTTTGACTAAGCCTTATGCCCATTAGCTCTACTCTTAATTGCCACTTGGGGTTTAACTATCATATGAGTTGTACATTACCATGCCACTAGGTGCACTTATCACATGAGTTCAGAGGAATTTATTAGGATTTTAGAGGAGTTTATTAGAAGTTGTACTATCATAGGAACATCACATTACTTAAACTCCTATCTATAAATTGCCATTTCATTAAGCCTTGTGCATATTTGATGGATTTCTAGCTCCTAGACGGACTTCCACTATCACATGGACTACACATTAACATGCGATTAAGTTTAGCTATCACATGAGCTATTTTTTTTTCAACTACTAGAAAGCACAGTTATCACATGAGCTATTATCGAATTTTTTTATAATTGTTAATTATGAATTTTGAACGATGCCCATAGAATCAACCCAGACAATACACTTGTCTCATTCTCATCCATAGATGAAAAAATTAAATGGTAATCTACCCCAAAATTCTAAAATATATACTTTTGACTCAATTATTTTAACATGTTTAAATTCAATATATCATCATGTGTTTTAAGGCAATATATTATAAAAAATGAATATGAGTGTTGAGTGGCTTTATAATGATGATAAAAACAAATATTTCATTTAAAAGTTAATATAAATTTATATTTTTAACATTTTTAACTTTCAAAATGACTTCCATTTTAAAGTTATTTTTTTCTTATTTTTAAGCATCATAATTATAAATCTTTCATACTTACAATTTACCTAAAAACAATTTCCAGTATTTCCATTGTATATTGCCTCTACTTAAAAACAAACTTTATAATCTTTAACACCAAATTATTAAAAAAATTAAATAATAATATAAAAAAATCAAATAAAAATCAAGTTATAAAAAAAAGTTTTCAAAATTGTTCCTAAGAGAAAACTTCCTCACTACAAGCTTTTTAAGTAAATAATTTTTTATATTTCCTACTGTTTAAATCATTTTCCACATAGTCATAATATTACGAAGTTATTAGTAATAACAATAATAATTTTCCATTTCAAATTAAAAGATACGATGTTACTCAACAAACAACTAGAGCTGGCTTTTTGAAACCTTTAAAAAATGTACACCCATCACAATCAAAATAAAATTTTAATGTGATTTACACCTACCACAATTAAAAGAAAAGTTTAATATAAACTTTCTTTTTGAAACCTTTAAGAAATTTAAAGACATCACAATAAAAAAAAAATTAAATGTGATTAACACCCATTTTTAATGTCTATCATTGTGATCGTGTGCAATTAAAAACATCGTAGTCAACTGCAAGTTAAACGAACACCTTCGTTGGTAATAGTTTTCTTTTAAGTATAAATAGATTGGTTTTCTTGACAAACATTCATTGAATTCATTTGAAATTATAATCCAAATCCATTAAATCCCATAAACACAATCCAATCTAACTCTGTATCCTTTCTATATTATGTTATCAATAACTACAAAGTGGATTTCACTAAAATGAGGAATTACATTAGGTTCACTTATGGTGCTAAGAAGATCAGCATGAAAACCGGAGGCCCGTGTAAGCAGTCTTCAATATATTAAGGTTTTTATATTTTAGAAGAAGCATTTAATACAAATAATGATAATTATTTATGTATATAGGATATTTGTTTGATTTATGTATATTTTCAATCTTCTTAAAATTAACAATATATATTTTTAAATTGATAAATAATTTACTTCAATATTTTAGGAATATTAAAATTTTTAACATTTTAATCATATCGCATCATTTTTTTTCTTTTTAATTCCATTTATGCTCCAATAAATTATGCTAGGTCTGTACCACTCTTTAATATTTCGAGGTACAAAACTTTAATTGAGTGACCAATAACACAACTTTTCCAACATGTAAATTTCCATTACATGAAAACAAAACAAGTTCATAAAGAAAAGTTCCTTCCCTTAAACAACATGTTCATAATGATTTTAGTTAATGGTTGTTATTTATAAAATGTGACGTATGTATATTTTCTGCAAACAACTTTAGGACTCCATGTATGTATAAAATGTGACGTATGTATATTTTCTGCAAACAGCAGTCGATTGGTTAAGAATTTATAGCCTTACCAAAGCATATCTCAGCAGACAACAAAACTCTTTTCACAAAGCTCTTCAGAGAATCCAATCCACAATAAGACGTGCACCGAATGATGAAAACTCAAAGTTAACTTTATATCTTTTTATAGGCGTTGATATCTATTTTGTTTTTCTGAATGTACAGATCGATCTGATCTCTATGTACCAGAGATTACCCCAAAAAAAAACATGTATGCATTGACAAATCCATGACAACTCTTGTAACATAAAAACTTGTACAACGTGATTATAGCAACATTAGTTGACAAATTATGATCTTCTTCCCCTATCATAAATTTTAAAATAAAAATAAATCTAACTGTTTAGAAAACAAATTTGAAATAAATGAAACCCAGTGATTAGTATTACCCAAAAATCAAAAACTTAAACACAACAATTATATTATGTTGGTTCTGTCACTCCGTATAGAAGTAATGTAAAATCAACGGGGAGAAGGCGTGATAAACGAGCCTTCTACAAATAATGCAAATGCGGAACAAAAATATCCATATATAGTTACCCTGCTTATAGTTGGGGCACCGGACCGCTCTCTCCCTTGAGAATTTTTGATGGACCAAAAACACAAAAAGACAAATCATCAATAAGAAAATTAGGAAGGATGGCATATCTTTAGAAAACAATTATTAATTTATTTCTTAATTTTTTTGTATATAAATACTCCAAAACCTAATTATATCTATATGAAAAACTTAAACTGGTAATACTAATTGTATATTAGCTAGATGCCTAACTACTATATGCATGAGTTTATTAAGAGTTTGGAAAATTTTATTAAAAGTTCAAATGATTTTATTAGGAGTTTGACTAGTACATGAGTGCACATTAGGTAGACTCCTAGATTCCAAATAGAGTTGGACTAAGCTTTAAGTGATTAGAGTTGAATTTAAGCTAATAGTTATAGAATCATTGGACTTAATCTAATAGTTATCCAATATAACTCTTATTAGATTTTAAGTTAAGCTAATATTCTAGAATCATTGGCTTAAAGATAATAGTTCTGTCTAATAATAATAGATGGAGTTAAACTAGTAATTGTATCTAATAATCAAATAGTTGAAAAATAATATTATTTTTTATAACTATGTACTTATCACATGTTAATTAAGTTATTTATCAATCTTAATTAAGCTATTTTTTTTTTTTGAAATTATTAATTATTAATTTTGGACTACGCCAATAGAATCCATCTAGATAGTAAACTTGTCTCATTTTCTGGGCCCATAGAATCAATCTTTCTCCCTTAAGTGTTGGACGACGCCCATAGAATCAATCTTACACTTCTCTCATTCTCTTCAGTAGATGGAAAAGCATAGACGGTAGTCCACCCCAAAATTCTAAAAGATAAATGAAGCCTTTGAAGAAGTTGGTGGATAATATTGGTCATGCTCAGATGAATTCCTCTCAATTCATCCATTTATCTTATTTTTTATACTGATTTAATTAGTCATGCTATATTTTCCTTTTTTCTTTCATGTTATCTGTGTTCATTTGCTTGTTAAATGGACCTACATTTGATATCATGAAGCAAGAAACTATAGTTATCTTGCTTAATGCAAACATTAATATGTTAGGGATTTAATGAGACTTGCAAGATTGAGGCAATTCAGCCTGCATATTTCGTTGTGAAGGAAGACACCAATCTTTCACTCGTTGAGTATGAGTTAATTGATGTGCCAGAAGATTAAACATTTACATTTACATAGAGTTGGCCCATGCGCTCTCCTCACCTGGCATTATTGTTATGTAATAGCAGTTCAATTGATGTCAGGTGGTATATTTTAATGCAAGAAATATCTTAAATTCTAAATATTATGAGCATAATTCACTCTTGTTCAGAGTGAGACAGTGAAACCATGGAGCAATATGGCTTCACACTAGAAATCCCTCATTTTGTGAATTTCAAAGCATTATCAAAGCACTTACATAGTTTCTTCATGCCAGCAAGCTACATAGTTTCCTTTTGCTGAAATAAAATGATATAGTAAACACAAAGGCAGTTTAACTTTTTGTAGGGGAAATGGCATATTTTCACTCCACTATTGCAAAAGGTGCCTTGTATAAAAATCGATGAAATGTATTGCAAACATTTTTAGTTGAGCTGAAAACTGCCTAGTGAAAACTGGACTTTGACAATTTAAACTGCAGTGTTGTTGCAATGCAAGCCAATAGTTTCTGTTGACTATGGTGTTGAATACTTTCTGCTATTGATGGTCGTGTTATCAAAGGTTGGTTTTGTTTTATTTTCTTGTTCTTAAGATTAAGAATACATTATGCAGGTAATAAGAACTAAAACTAGTGATTTCTTTTCACTAATCTGTGTCAAGGAATCTCACAATTTTGAATGATGATGCAAAAAGAAAGTTGACTTGACTTGAAATCCTTTTTTGCTTTTTCTTTTGAATTTGGTGTATTTTAACTTCTGAGTTAAGGTGGTTTAGGAAAATGCAGTTAACATAAATAGAAAAACAAACATGTATTAAATTTGTATTAAAATTTTCTTAGAAATTGATACGTTAATTTTTGTCTCTTTTATGACACCGATGGACACAACTATGATTTAGCTCTCTACAAAATACTAATTTTTCTATGTATGGTAACTAATATTGATCCCTTGTATGATGCTTATGCTCTGCTATGCTTGCGACAAAGTGAATCCTTTTTTAAGAAAAATGAGTCACTAGATGTAGTCGGATATCACTTGCTTTAAAAACCAGTTTTTAATTTGATTCACCCTCCTAGAGTGGGAGAACTTGGAATGGTTGAAAAGTGGGGTATAGTCACAATGGATATGATGTGCAGTGTTTGGGAACTCGATTTGCTAATGGAGGCAGAATATTAAAAAAAAAAACTGCAGTTAAGCCACACAAAAGAAGTGATAAATAATACAACTTTTCTTATCTTACTTACTCAAGAAATACATACGCTTTTTCTTTATTCGTAAGACAAATCCCCAGGAGCCTCGAAGTCAAGCAGGTTAGATTGGATTTGATTCCAAATCATTCCTTTGAGTAGAGACATTGGAATGTGTTTTCAAGCACAGAGCATTTATGATTTATAAAATGATGTGGGGTGCATAGTTTTACTATGACGGCTTGCTGTAAAAAAATTAGTTAGAATGCTCACCAAGAAAAATATGCATAATATGTGTAATTATTCAGCTCGACTAAAAAGAAGTCCGAGAGTCAACAATAAAGCTAAATATAAAAAAGACTTATGATTTGTTGAATTGGTCAAATTTACCTAATAAATTACCTTGCGCAAGAATTAATTTTGTTTAGCACTAATAAGTTATTTTTTTCCCTTAAACATTTTTTTAAAAGAAAAACATTATTATTGTTGAAACATTTAACATGTTTGACATTATTACCTAGATGTCACACATGCCCAACTTCCCCAAAACGTTTGAGAACACTCAACTTGAAACTGCTTTGGTGAGAATATCGACAAACTGATCCTTTGATCGAATCTTAGGAAACTCCACGATCTCCTGATCCAACTTCTCCTTAATGAAGAATTTATCTACCTCCACATGTTTTGTTCAATCATGTTGAACTCGATTATGAGAAATATCACATGTTGCTTTATTATCACAATACAGTCGAATTGGCTGCCTAGGCAGATAGCCCAAATCTCTGAGGAGAAGTCTTAGCCACAATTTTCCACATACTCCAAGTGCCATACCTATAAATTCATCCTCTGCACTTGATCGGGCAACAACATTCTTTTTTTTGCTTCTCCACGTAACAAGGTTACCTCCTACAAAGGTGAAATAACCTAAAGTAGAATGCCTATCATCGACTGTTCCAGTCCAGTCAGCATCGGTATATGCATCCACGCTTTGAAAATCTTAATTTTTAGTGAATAAAATTCATTTTCCATGGGCATATTTCAGATATCTCAGAATGCACATAACTACATTATTGTGTTGCTCATCAGGATTATGCATAAACTGGCTAACAATACTCAAGGCATAGGAAAGGTCCGGCCTTGTGTGTGCTAAGTACATCAATATTCATACGAGTCTCTGGTATCTCCCCTTATCAACTGGTACCTGATCAGACTCAACATATAAGTTCAATCCTTCTTCCACTGGTTTATCAGCATGTTGACATGCTGACATACCAGTTTCCTGTAACAAGCCTAAGGCATATTTCCTTTCAAATAGAAAAATCCCTTTATTAGATCGAGACACTTCGATCCCAAGGAAATATTTCAAGGGGCCAAGGTCTTTTATTTCAAATTCTTTGGACAAGTAATCCTGTAGAGCCTCCCTTTCTTCGGGATCATTTCCTGTAACCACCATGTCATCCACATATACAATAAGTGCAGTTATCTTACCCTATTGTTTCTTCAAGAATAAAGTGTGGTCTGAGTTGGTCTGACAGTAACCAAAGGATTTCATCGATTTTGTGAACCTTCCAAACCATGCTCTCGGAGACTGTTTCAACCCATACAATGACTTCTTTAATCTGCACACATTCCGACTATGCATTTCTGGTATCATGCATCCTGGTGGGAGTTCCATGTAAACTTCTTTAGACAACTCGCCATGTAGAAAGGCGTTCTTCACATCAAACTATTGTAATGGCCAACCCAAGTTTGCAGAAAGAGACAATAAGACTCGCACTATATTGATTCTAGTTATAGGTGCAAATGTCTCTGTATAATCGATCCCATACGTTTGGGTGTATCCTTTTGCCACTAGTCTTGCCTTAAAGCGTTCAATTGCACCATCTGCTTTGTACTTCACAGTGTAAACCCACCGACACATGACTGGTTTCTTTCTTGTTGAATGGTCAACAAGTTCCCAGGTTTTATTCTCCTGCAAGGATTTCAACTCCTCATTCATAGCGGATTTCCACCTTGGGTCAGCTCAGCCTTCCTGCACATTGTTTGGAATAGATACAATAGATAACTGATTTAAAAATGATTGATTTGATTCTGACAAACAATGGTTAGACACATAATGACTCATGGGGTATTTAACGTTACTGGAAAGCTCGGGTTCATATGTGGGTTTAGGAATACCTTTAGTGTGACAATGTGGTAGATGTCTTCTATATGGTTCAAGAGCATCCTCAGAAAGCAATTGGTTTGGTGTATCATCTTCCTGTGGTGTGAGAGACTCGGACAGAGGTGGAGCTACAACTTTAGTTTCTAGGTGTTCATCACTACTTGGATCCAAAGTCAAGCCACCCACATCCAATTCTCCCACTTCTTGATTTAGCACATCAGAGAGTTTCCCTACTTCTGGGATGTGAACAACCACATCTTTAGAGATGTGATCATCATAGTCTATAGTCTGAATTTCCTTCTGGTACTCCCCCTGAAGTTCAGGCTCAGAGGAAAAATACATTGATTCTTCATTAAAAGTTACATCTAATGTAATAAACATTCGTTGGGTTGGAGGATGATAGCATCGATACCCGTTTTGATAAGCAGCATATTCAAGAAAGACACATCACAACGCTCGAGGAGACAACTTGTTGTGCTGATTCTTATGGAGGTGTACAAAAGCTACACAACCAAAGATGTGAGGAGATAAATTTGGGATGGCTAGAGCAACTATCGCTTCAGCGAGAGCCTAAGATGGTGTCCAGAAATTAATAGTGTTAGAGGGTACCTGGTTGATTAAATATGCTGCAGAGGTAAGTGCTTCTCCCTAATAGGATAACGACATATGGGATTATATTAATGAAGCACGAACAACCTCCAACAAGTGGCGGTTTTTTCTCTCATCCACCCCATTCTGCTGAGGTGTATTAGGACAAGTAGTTTGATGAATAGTTCCGTGTGCTTCCATATATTGCTAAAGTTTAGAACTCAAATATTTGCCTCCATTGTCACTGCGAAGAACCTGAACCTGTGCATTTTACTGAGTATGAACCATTTTATAAAATTTTTAAATAACAAATTCACTTCACTTTTAGATTTCATCAAGCACACCCAAGTCATTCTGGTCCAATCGTCAATAAAAGTAACAAACCAACGTGATCCACCAAAGGTAGTGACTTTGGACAAACCCAAAACATCAGAATGTATGACCGTAAAAGGAACTGGACTTTTATTCAAACTTAATGGAAACGAAGCACGATGGATTTTTGCAAGTTCACAAACATCACAGCAGAAACTAGAAACATCAAATTTTACAAATAAACTAGGAAATAATTTCTTGAGGTAACCAAAGGAGGCATGCCCCAAACGTCGATGCCATAACCATATTTCAGATTTCTTCTTCTCCCCCTTAGAGCCATCCACCGTTAAAGCTTGACGCGACTTGTACGAACTCTTTGACACTAAGTCCAAGTAATATAGCTTTCCTCGCCTAACACCACAACCAATTGTTTGCCTCATTTGGATGTCCTTAAACACACAAAAATCAGGCCAAAAAATTACAATACAAAGTAAGGTAGTGGTGATTTGGGAAACTGACAATAGATTATAATCCAAAGATGGAACAACGAAAATATAATCTAGATTTAAAGTATCGATGAGAGGTAAAGACCCTTCTCCAATAATTAGGGTCGAAGAGTCATTGGCAGTGCAAACAAATTTTTGTGCGGATGGTTTAAGAGGTGAGACCTGTCTAGAATCAAACATCATATGATCCGTAGCACTGGAACCAATTATACATACACTATTAGAAACAAGTGTAGAAATATTTAAAACCTTACCACCATTACCTGTCACTGCTGCTAATGCCGAGGTCTGACCAGGAACACCATCTGCTGTCTTTGTTTCGACAACTGCAGCACTTGAGGTCCTCTTGGAATTCTTCTTCCATGAATCACGGCTATGATCCCACCATTCTAGATACCCCACAAGTTCAAAGCAGTGGCTCTTGGTATGACCAGTTTAAATGCAATGATTGCATTTGTAGGTGGATTTATCGGCACTATCAGTGTTCTTAGGTTGGCTTTGGGAAGATCGGTTCTGATTAAACTGATTTCGAGTCACCATGTTTAAAGCTTCAGATTTTTCTGGTTCTCCATTCGTCATTGCGAGTCGAACAGATTCACGGTAGACGAAAGCATAACATGGTTCCAATTCGGGGATAGTATCTTTTCACAAAATTTCACCACATATTTGTTCGAATTCACCATCTAATCGAGCAAGAAAAATATGCACTGTTTATCGCTGAACTGATTTTCGGTAAGATTCAACTTCATTCTCACTTTCCATAATCACCTTATCACAATGATCCAACTAATAAAAGATCTCGGTTAATTCTCCATAATACACCGAGAATGTTCTGCCATTCTGTTTTGCAGAGAAGGCCCTCTGATTCAAGACAAATAGTTGCAATTCATCTGCTCCATCATAAAAATATTTTGAAAGAGCTTTCCAAATATCTCGAGCGGTGGGTAAGCGAATATATCGCTTCATGATTTCTGGGGACATAGATCATTAGAGGAAATTTGGGGTCTAAAATGGGCCTTATAAGAAAACGTGCTAAAATAAGTTTTTGTGAGTTGGAATTCAAGAACCAATAGAATTTCAATAAAATAAGTCAACCATAATGGTTGAATTGACATATTTGTCATTAAAAAAAACTACTCATTTTGTTCGTATTTTCAACATATCTCCCTGTGTTTTTACTCAAATTTCGATCAGGAGAGCTCGTTGGATGCGGAATTTGATTCCGCATCCAATGAGTACCCACAATGCATACTTTTTACGGACCCCGCTACCCCAAAAACAAGAAATACCTGAAAAAAACGTGATGATGATGTCATCATCACATTTTTTTCAGGTATTTCTTGTTTTTGGGGTAGCGGGGTCCGTAAAAAGTATGCAGTGTGGGTACTCGTTGGATGTGAAATCAAATTCCGCATCCAATGAGCTCTCTCGATCGAAATTTGAGTAAAAACATAGGGAGATATGTCGAAAATACAAACACAAAAAGTAGTTTTTTTTCTTTCTTCCTCCAAAATTAATCAATATTATTTTACTTTTTTAACTATTATTTTATTATTTTAACTATTATTTTATTATTTTCCTTAGGAGGCCCATTTTAGACCCCAAGATTCCTCTAATGATCAACATCCATCTCTTGACCTTTTATATGTCTGCATACCAGTTCCCATATCCATCATCCTTCTTGGTAGGTGGTTGTGAATTACCACGAATGAAAGAGAGTTTCTCCTTCTCAGTAATATGCATCTCGATGATTTGAGACCACAAATCATAGTTTGTTTCATCAAGTATAATACCTACATTGAACGATGAACCTTCATATTGAATAATAATGGGAACAGATTTGTTCCCAGATGTTTTAGAATCTAAGTCGGCCATGGTTCAATGGAGAGTACTAACAATTTAAGCTTCTTAGCTC
This sequence comes from Pseudotsuga menziesii, assembly GCA_001517045.1. Taxonomy (NCBI): domain Eukaryota; kingdom Viridiplantae; phylum Streptophyta; class Pinopsida; order Pinales; family Pinaceae; genus Pseudotsuga; species Pseudotsuga menziesii. The sequence continues at coordinate 71,900 of LPNX010018298.1, read as the reverse complement.
TGATACCAAGTTCAAAACATAGTTCAAGAGAAAAATAATTATGTCTTATTACAGTGAATTGTATAGGTACAAATACATCAATGGATCAATTTCTAGATCCTACAATCGAGCTGTCGATCCTACAATCAGGCTACAGATCCTATAATCAAGCTGCAGATCCTAAAAAAGGATAGGAAACAGTCATATACAAGATAGGAAAGAATCATAGAGAGAATAGGAAAAAATGGGTAAGAATAGGAAATAATCAGTCCATATCGCAACATGTGGCAATGCTTATGCTCTACTATGCTTGTGACAAAGTGAATCCTTTTTTAAGAAAAATGAGTCACTAGATGTAGTCGGATATCGATTGCTTTAAAAACTAGTTTTTAATTTGATTCACCCTCCGAGAGTGGGAGAACTTGGAATTGTTGAAAAGTGGGGTATAGTCACAATGGATATGATGTGCATGGTTTGGGAACTAGATTTGTTAATGGAGGCAGAATATTAAAAACAAAAAACCGGTAGTTTAATCCACACAAAAAAAGTGATAAATGATACAACTTTTCCTATCTTACTTACTCAAGAAATACATACGCTTTTTCTTTATTTGTAAGACAAATCCAAAGGAGCCTCGAAGTCAAGCGGGGTAGACTAGATTTGATTCCAAATTATTCCTTTGAGCAGAGAGATTAGAATGTGTTTTCTAGCACAGAGCATTTATGATGTATAGAATGATGTGGGGTGCATAGTTTTACTATGAAGGCCTGCTGTAAAAAAATTAGTTAGAATGCTCACCAAGAAAAATATGCATTAAATATGTGTAATTATTCAGCTCAACTAAAAAAAAGTCCGAGAGCCAGCAATAAAGTTAAATATAAGAAAGACTTTTGAGTTGTTGAATTAGTCAAATTTACCTAATAAATTACCTTGCACAAGAATGAATTTTGTTTAGCACTAATAAGTTATTTTTTTCCTTGAACATATTTTTAAAAGAAAAACATTCTTATTATTGTTGAAACATTTAACATGTTTGACATTATTACCTACATAATCATTATTAAGTACATAAGAATATCTTACTACTCCCAGAATGATCTAGGGTGACCTTGGCGAGTTTTCCATTTAATTGAAGCCGAAGAGCTTCCCAACCCTCATTTTCATTTAGGAAATCCCTCTTGTTTGATCCTTGCTTGGTTTAGATGGGGGAACATAGATCTAAAACTTGGTTTATGAAACAACTTTTATCGTTATTTTTTTTTATTGCTTTACCTTGATAAGAAAAATTATATAAAAAAATACTAATTAAAATTAAAATATGAAATATGAAATAATAATAATTATATGAAACATCAAATAATAATAATTTCTACCCACTTATAGGAGAAGTTGATTTCAACTACAAAATGTTACTATTTTCTTCACCTAAGTATCCAGCTAAGTAGTTAGGGGTTAATCTTTATAAACCAAACCTTTGGAGCCGACATTAAGTTTTGAAGTGTACCCATTCACAAGATCCATTTTGCTCTGAAGGCCAATATCTCCACATACACTCAACAAAAATAATTAACATGAATTAAGACTTAATTGTTCTCATCTTTTATTGGGTCACTATTAACAAGAAAACAATATACACTAAATACAAATATACACTAAATAAAAATATACTCATATATACACTATTAAATCTGAAATGCTTTATATCAAATAACTTAAAACCTAATCTCTATAATATT
>LPNX010018298.1:54703-69326 GCA_001517045.1 Pseudotsuga menziesii | reverse complement strand
TATATATATATATATATATATATACTATTCAATGCAATGGCCCCACATCTATTTCAAATGACTAGATATATTTTAACTTTCCACCCTAATCAATGAACGATTTAGCCTAATTTATATATATCTATATAAACATAAATCTTTGTTAATATATTTTTTTCCAAAATTCTTTCTAAAAATGGTTCACAATTTAGCTTTGCTCAAAAGCCAAAGGTGAGCTTCTTATATGTGGTGCAAGTAGAGTAAGTTGAGAAAAACCATTTTCATGTTTTTATGGGATCTTCTGATGGACACCATAAGCTCCATCTTACTAGCTCGGAGTTGGTTTTGATACCTATGGAGTATGGTGGTTGGAATATTAAACACTTGGAATAGTTTGGTATATCTCTGAGGCTGAAAAACTTGTGGTTGCTCTTAAACGAGCATGGTATCTAGAGTAGGATCATATCTCATAAATACTTAAAGCACAAACCCTGGGAGGTATGGATCCGTGACTGAATATACAATATATCTGGAACATCTTACTTTTGGAATGGTTTTGTTAGAGTCTTGTATTGGATTACTGAGCATCTGGGTTGGAAGGTAGGCAACGAATAGAAGATTAGATTGGGTATTGATCCTATTTCCAATATGAACTTGTCTTTTTTACTCTTTGAGGACCTTAGGGGTTATCTTGCTAATTATGGGATTACATATCTTGCATAGGCTCAGCACTTGTATGGTCACCCGGGAGATTTTAATGGTTGGTACTCGACATCTGATCTTGAGCTAGGAGGAGAATGGGTTGAATATTGGACTGCCTATATTAAAGGTTTAGCTCATGGTTGCATAAGGATTGGGAATTTGGAGGATTCCTTACTCTGGTCATATGATAAAAAACTGGGAAAGGTCGCTGCTAAAAAAGCTTACAATCTTATTGTTACTGAACATATGTCTCTTCTGACCAATAGCCTGATGCCCCTGATTTGGGATTTCAATATTCCATTAAAAATCAAATGCTTCACTTGGCTAGCTATAAATAAAAAGATTAATACTTGGGATAATCTTTACAATAGGGGCTAGTCTGGCCCTAATAGATGTTTCCTCTACAACTCTTATGCTGAATCTGTGGACCACCTTTTCATTGGATGCGTCTTTTCCCTTGATGTTATATATTGCTTAAGACATATTTTTGATGTTCATCTGATCTGGTCTGATATTTATCTGATGGATAATCTCAGTAGCTGGATTAAGAGGAAGGGAATGCATCTTTACCTACCTTTCTTTTTCATTTGGAACCTTTGGAAGACCAGGAACTATCTCATTTTTTAGAACATTATCCCTAATACTCTCAAACTCTATTATAGAATCATGTCTGAAGTTGACACCTATCTGGTGCACCTTTCTAACATACCAAATGTTAGATTGATTGGTGATCCTCCTGAGTGTATTTTCTTGATGGTATTTTTTGATGGTGCTACTGCTGAGCAGGTGGGGGGAGCTGGAGCTTGTATTTGGATCAGTGAACATCACTTTCTCTCCATTAAGTTGGGCTGTGGTCACAACACCAATACTAGGGCTGAATTGTTGGCTCTCTGGGAATCACTATACATTGCTAAAGACATTGGGTTACCATACCTTCATGTCTTTGGTGATTCCTCTATGATTATAAACTGGGCAAAAAATGAATCCACTCTATCCTTGGTGAACCTAGATACCTGGTGCTTGCACACTAGGAATCTTATATATGGGTTCACACATGTGGATTTGTATCATGTCTATAGGGAACATAACAAGAGGGAAGATACACTATCCAAGGAGAGGCTATTGATGACTGTGGGCAGGCTTACTCTCACAGAAACTTGTGAAGAAAAAGTGTACAAGGAGGTCACACTTCAGATTTTTTGAGAGCTTTGCTATGGTTCTTTGATGTTATTAGTCTCTGGACTCCTACTGAGAGGTTTTTGGTTGAGATGATTTTTATGTCTCTGGACTTGGTTAGTTGAAACCTACTCTTCTTGGATAGTGTCTCTGGGCTCTTCATATTTTCTCTAGGGACATATATGCAATATTCGATTATATGTCATTTATGAGAGGTACATTACTCTATATGATTCCTAGATTCCGATAGTTTAGCCTCATATGATTGTATTGCTTGCTTTTTACTACTGTTTTGCTACTTTTTTGCTCAGCCCAACTTTGTTTGGGTGGCTGTATGTTTTACTTGCTGATGTAACAAATTCCTTTTATTCAATAGAATAGCAAGGAATGCTTTTTTGGAAGGAAAAAAAAAAGAGTAAAATATTATATTGGGATTTAGTTTAAAATAAGTAATGTGAAGTTAAAATAAAATTTTACATTTATATTGGGATTTAGTTTAAAATAAGTCATGTGAAGGTAAAATAGAATTTTACATTTAATATTATATGTGGTGCAAGTAGAGTAAAATATTATATTCGGATTAATTTTAAAATAAGTGACGTGAAGTTAAAATAGAATTTTACATTTAATATTGTATTTATATGATATGCATAATATTTCTAAGCATAATTTAAAATTTTAATCATTTTTAATGAGAAATAAGTATATCTAAATTTTAGATGAATTATTAATAATTAATTAATTAAAATTTATAATATTATAAAATAATATTTTAAATTAATTAATGTTTCTTTTACACATTAAACATAAATGATAATAAATTTCAACCAACTTTTATAAATTTCATAAATTATAATTAACCTATCTAAAACAAAATATATATATTTAACTTACATCTAGTGGTAATGGTAAATGTAGATGACTTTTGGCTTTGTTGTAAACTCATATTGTCAGAGCATGTGATTTTTTGTTTGATACAAAACTCACTAAACTTTAAATACCATACAATTTAATACTCTTTTATTAAATTATTTAAGTTTTAGTATTAAGAAAAATTAAGTTATGAATAAAAAGAAGATGACATTTTAGAACTTCTTCTACATTGCATTTCAAGTTATAGAAAAACTTTCTCTTCAGTATCACATTGCTCTTGCAACCATATATTCTCCCATATCAACAACTTCCAATGTTGCCAAAATTATAACTTACAATAGGAGTCTTCCCTTTAGAACCATTCATTAATCAAAGCTCTTTGAAACCCACTCTTACAACTATGATTCATTTCTTTATTTTTAATTTGATCAATTACCTAAGTAAGAATATAATCTATATCTTAAATCTCTATATCATACCAAGCAATAAATAAAGAGAAAATTCATCAATGTAGGCTGCTATGTTGTATCTGCATTTAATCATCATTGTGTCAAGTAGGAGATGGTCCCTCCTACCTATGCATTTGTTCATTAAAATAAAGAAAGGAATATATATATACCTTTCACGTCCATTGGCCGTAGCTCGGGTGGTTGGGAGATTGTTATTGCGCTTCTCACCTAGGTTTGAAACTCGTCGGGGACATTTGCTCCTTGGGAGCCTTTGTATGTAATGAAATATTAATCTAGTGATCCATTTATCATGATTAATGATGCCCAAGTTCATGTATACTTGCCTAGCGAGTATAAGATATTGGGCTTCCATGGTGAACCACTTTTAAAAAAATGAATATATATAAATATATATATAGATCTTTCACCTTAAGTCCCAAACTTTGTGGAGTTTTTAAGTTAAGTTTTAGCTACTAGTCTTGATATTCTTCAATTTCAATTTGTCTAAAAATAAATGTGACCTTTTGGTATCAAAATTTGCCCATAATTAATTTTGCTCATTGATAATAGAAATATTTTATTTTTAATAAATATAATATTAGAATCTAACTAAATTGATTAATAAAATTAATAAATACTTTCTTTTATATAATGATAAATGTCTAGAAAATATTGAAATACTAATAATAATAATATAAAATTAATAAAATTTATATTTTATATTCAATATTAAGATTTAAATCTATATTTTTTTTAAGGTTGAAAAAAAAATAGTTAGACCACATCTATGTAAGAGAAAAATGAAATGTGTTCTTCTAATGCAAACTTATATATGTTAGCCATAAAGGCTTTTATATTCCATTCATGGTACCCAAAATTTTCTCAAACATAAATTTATTTTAACTTAATTTTAATTGTTTCTCTCCATAAGCCTCTTATTCCTTGGTTTGCTTCAAATATTGTAGTATTCATATTCAACTTAAGTAAATATATGGTCATGAGGAGACAACTCCTCCTTGTTCCTATGATACACATTCCCCTTCACCCGTTGAATTAGCTACAACCTTCTACTTATAAGATTAATCGACATTGGATAGTAAGGTAATTTCAATGAGTTGAGGTTTCTTCCTATGGTAGTTACAATAGCCTACCAAGGTAGGTAGTTCCAATGGGTGATCCACATCTTTATACCCCACTATTTTAAATCCATTCCACATCTTCCCCTAAGTATGATTTTTATTTCTTGGGTCAAAGTTTGGCTACAATGTTATGTTGCTAGTCATTCCTTTCTTATATATATGTAATTATGTAACTTATTTCATAATGGGAGATACAATTAGGAGTACTGAGATTGAGCCATAATGGGAACTTATGATGAAACATTAAACACAATTATATGGCCAATACTATTTAATTTCTCATCCAACTCTTGACTATTTTAATGATGCTAGCAACTTCTACGTTGAACAAATGTATTGAATTTGCAAATCATTCTTAATGTGTATTGCACCAATATCTCATAGGAAATTATTAATAATATAACTTATACCTTACCATACCTGGTCATAATTTATGTCACAACAATTATTAAACTAATAAATTGAAACAAATTATTTAAATATAACTTATAACGAAATCAACCGAGTCCAATTTTTGTTGGATTACCCGAGGGAAAATATTGAAGTGTTAGACAAAGAGATAACCCGAAGGAAAATATTGAAGTGTTAGACAAAGAGATATTGTACTTTAGGTGTTCAACAAATATTATTCAAGATGGTATTGATTAAGTTTGTTTCTAAGGTCTCATTTTGTTTAAAAAGATTCTACTCTTATTTTTTTGTGGAAAGGTTTTCTATTATTTTAAAATTCAAGAGTATGGAGACAGAACAAAATGATTCCAGATAATAAACAATGTATCTTGTACAATACATAATAATGTAGTTATTCTTACGTCTTACGTTTAGTTTAACATTCCTAAATTATAAGTAAGTTTTATTTATGAAAATGGGCGCTTATAGATACATGAGAAACAATTATTCAAAATATTCATCTCGCGGTGCGCAACTGCAACTGGGTCTTCATAGTTAGTGCTAAATCTTGGTTGTTTACCCTTGTCAAAGTTGTCTTTCTCTAACCTAGGTGGGATCGAGTTGATCATGCATTTGACATTTGTAAATATCATATTCTAAGTTTGAGAGCAGTGTAGACTGCCATGATGTGGTGTATTGTGATCTCCTAATTTTTATCATTTCTTTATCTTTGAGCTCTACAGAATTGGTGAATGCTAGGAAATCTTAAAAAAATTTCATGTTTGTTCCATAATTTCCCTCATATTTGTCTTCATTATAATAATATAGCTATACAAAATTGCTGAAAGCGAAGAAATCTTTGAAAAATTTCATATTTGTTCCATATTCTTACTTTGATAGTGTTGTTCTAAATGATTGTAGGCATAGACATTTGAATAGGCATTATTATGTGTTGTCTCTTCCTTCCATTGAATCGAGTTATTGCATTAGATGGTGGTTTTTGTGCAATTAGGATTTAACCTTCTTTTGCTACCTCCATAGAAACGCTCCTTTGATTGATAAACTTGTAATGCCATGTCTATTGATGGGATCTAAATCTGTTTAGTCTTTAATTCTTATAGGAATGGTCAACCCAAAAAGAATTGTTATTCTCCGCTCATTTGTTTGACTTGTGGTTTTATGTTGACAAGGGAGGCAGTTACTGTCTACTTGACATAGTTTCAATTCCATTTTTCCACTCCATTGCCTCAATTTACTTGTTCGGCAAATCCTTGATAGTTATCTAACAGTCTATTGTTGGGTGGAAATGTACATGGAAATTGTTGAAGAAAATACTTGCTTAATGACGTCATTATCTTTGTATTTAATAATGCTTGTTGTTCTCTTATTCTTTTCCCATTCTAACAAGAGTGGGGACTGATGGAATGCAAATTACGATAAAATTGAGGCTTGTGTATCAAGCTATTTGTGAATCATGAACTATAACTAAAGTTATATGTATTCTCTAATGTTTTTTTTTTTGTATTTTCCTGAATGGTTTTTTCTTTGTAGAAGGCGCTTGAAAGGATGTGTAGGTTCTTTTGATAATCGCTGTAAAGAAGTCAAGTCTTTGAGCGATGATATAGAGGTGGACGAAAGTAAAGAAGGCGTGAAAGCGATATGGTGGGTTCCCCATCAAAGGTTTACATTTATTTTTATCCACATTGCATGTCATACGCCCTTCAATAGTTTATGTTTAATGGCATGTCATACCTCTTTCAATTGACACGATGCTCATGCAAATATCGGGCCACACCTCCTTCAATTGACATGCTGCTCACCTTCCACAACTTCTCTTTGAATCATGGTTGTGCTTTGTTAGGATTTGAATTTCTAGAGTTTTGTTCTATTCATTCTTTATTCATTCATCATTCTCTGTGTGAGGACACCCCATCACACCTAATTTGATGATGCTGCCATTATATTATTAATTTTGGATCGGAAGGGATTTCCAGCTCCCCAAAATGGCTTCCTCTAGAGTGTTTAGAAGCATGATCAGTTTTTTTTGCTTGTGTTGTTACTGCAATTGAATTAGTTCTGTTGCATTTCGATATGGTCGTTGGTTTGAGGAAGGGGCTTTTAGTCATTCTAGCGTCTTTGGATAGTGGCATCTATACACGAGTAATTTATCCCAGTTGGGGTAATGTATTCTCTACTTCTTGCTACACTGTTACGAGTTATGATTCATCATTCGTGATTCTCTGTTTTTTCCAATCCATGTTTTTCTCCATTTGCAAGTTTTGCATTGGACAATAATTGTTTGTTGGTGGTGGTGTTGAGGTGTTCTTACTCCAGCAAGTTGGTGTCCTCATTGGTTTTCTTCTGGTAAGTCATCTTCACACCTCTATTGAGTGAATTGATAAGAATTAATTTGGGTGGGACAGTTCTCTCTGATCAAGTGATGAGACACATTCCTCCTTGCAAACTCTGCCTTGGAACATCTTACCATCAATCACGAAAACAAAGAAGTGCAACTACACTCAACTACAAAAAGCGCATTGGACATGTATCGAAACTGAGAAAGGGCTTTGATGAATGTCAATATGTTCGTTCAATGAGTTCTTAATTCCTAGTAGAGAGCAGAGAAGCTTGCATTGATTCATTCCCGCCCTAGTTGCAATTTGATGGATAACTTGGGTGTTGGGTAAGGAGATGGTTTTACTTAAACTCCTGGCTTTCTGGTTGCTTTACGTGCCTTTTCTTTTCTTTTTGCATCGGTTAATTATTAAGTTCCAATTGCATTTTATAAAGAACCAACCGAATATATTGCCAACTTCAATACACTTTGGTCGTAACAAGAAAGTACAATTGAGATAGCTTGTTCTACTATCCAAAAAAAAGTTAAGCTTATGTGGTCATTATAACTTCATTTAAATGTTTAAGAAAAATGTAATTTCTAATGTTTTCAATTTTTTTTTGTAATTCATCATCACCCTCCATTCTTCCTCATTTGCATCAATATTTTATTGGCCACAATAATAAAGTTTGACCAAGTTTTGAATAGTTTTCTTCTTAATAGTTTTAGCATTTGGAATGATAGTTTAACATTTGTTGTAGTTATTTTAAGAATTTGGTTGAGTGGTCATGGTGGAGGTTGTTTGTTTTAGCTATTTCAATGAAGTCTACACTTATGTTAGATGTAACAAATTGGGTCTTTGATCATGAAGAAAGGTGCTTATCACATGTTTTGCATCTTTTCCAATTATATTTGTTTCCACAAAATAGTGAGAAATTGATTTGATGATTAAGTAATGAAATCATTCATAACTTAAAAAATTAGAACAAAATAAAAAAAAATCTATTACAATTTTGTGGCAAACGTATTTTATTATAGTAACTGGGATGACATTGCCACCGGTAACTCTTGTTTAAATTTCCATAAAAAGATATACATTCCAATTTAAAGTAAACGACGGTTACCTACACCCATTTAAAGTAAACGACGGTTACCTTCACTAGATACACTAATATACCAACACCCTATATGCCCAAACCAACACCCTATGCCCAACGCAGAACATGTCTCAGTATGTCTCAGTAAGTTATATGCTACCTATCATTTTCCACATTACAACCGCAAATAAGTGAGTTCTATCAGGCTCTCCAGACGCTAGCAGCTCCGTCGTTTTTCACCAACTACACTTCGGGCTGCTTCACTGAAAGAATTCTCTTACTGAGTTTGATCTGCCTTTCCACGACGTGCTTCGTCATCTTCCTCTGGTAGAATTCTGAGTAAACATAGCGCTCAAATGTTCTACCACCGCCACTTTTCCCATTAATCGCCGTTAATGCATCCAGAGGATAAACAACTGAGTCTGGATGAGGGGTGTAGAATGTCGCTATGGATTGCCTCAGAACGTTCGGATTTACAACAGCTTGATGATCCGCACTCTTCAAAATACCGTTACTCAGAACCTGCATCATCATCAATATAACAATTTATCAATTGAGTAGTGTTCGAATTCATATATAAATAGCTGAATTCTTATTTTCGTTGAATGTTATTCATATATATAGGTGAATTTATATCACAAAACAAAATCCAATAGATACAATTACTGACATGCATTTGGTCTCCGAGATTTACAACGAAAGCCCCATCAATGGGTTCCACTGTAACCCAGGTTTGACCGTCGTCTTTTGTGGCTTGAAGGCCTCCAACTTTGTCTTGCAGTAAAATGGTAAGAGTTCCTGGATCGGTATGTCTCTTCAGGCCTAACGTTAAATCGGGACGGGGGCAAGTCGGGTAGTAATTCAACAGAACCTTTTGTTGCCCCTCTCCGCAGGCTTTCTCGATTGCTTCTGCTTCAATTCCAAGCGATTCTGAGATGAGTCCAAGCAGCGTTTTCGCCAATTTCAACGTAGCATCGCTGTACTTCGCTAAAGATTCCCTGTAAACCAATAGCAATAGCAGTTTGAGCATCAACTGGATAAAATTTATAAACTCGTTAAAATATATAATCATAGAATAGTTTGAGCATTGACCATTGACACAGATTAATTTTGGTCTAATTTTATTAAAACCAAGTTATACTTTTAGTCTTTTCAGCCAAGTTATTTCTAAGAATTCTGCCACCCTAAACTGTAAAGTAAAAGAGAGTTGATTAAAACCAATAAACAGTGCGGTTGCATGTTTACCTGAATTGAACTGGTTTTGCAGGCCAGCTGTGGATGTCCCGAGCTGGGGCGCATGCAGCCACGTATAGTTCTCTCCAATCCATCAAGGGGTCATCGTTGATAAAACTACCATTTCCATATCCCACGAACTGCCCCGCCTTTATGGTGTACTGCCTCTTCTCTTCCACTGAAAGCGAAAAGAAGTCTTGGGCAGAACGCATTATTTCAGAGTTGAGATGACTAGGGACGCCATGATCTATGATCTGGAACATTCCCCAATCTTCACACGCTGCTCGGAGTTGTGTTATTAGGTGTGCGCGCTCTTCTCCTCCGGCTTCTGCATTCGCAAGGGAAATGACGGGCACCTCTTTGCTGAAATGATTGTAAGCCACGGCTGGTCGTTCATCCTCGTCCTTCACGTAATTAGCAGGTAAATCCTTAATCCCCATATCGGCTAGGTATTTCACACTTTTCACTTCTACAGGTAAATCCTTAATCCGCACATCGGTTAATGATTTCACACTCTTCACTTCCGCAACTGCTGGTGCCATTTTTCTAACAATCAGAGCCAGAGATCAATAACGGAAAAAGAGCAGATCTTAACCAGCAGAGATGATCTATAACCAGAAATGATGTAATAACCAATCCCTAGTTGTCGCACTGTGATCAATCAGAACAGAGCTCTATAAGGTTTTGTTGCCTTCTCCCATACCGCGGAAATGGCCATTTAAAGCAGTTGTGCATAAGCAGCGCCGAAATGCATGGGCAAACAAGTGGACGATCGTAGATAAGTTTTGAAAATGTCAAAGTATGAAAACCTTATAATAATTAGGATTACGTCTACAGATAAAGACGAAAATTTCCATAAATTTGAAAACTTCAAAGGGATGAAAAAATGATCAAGATTACTATTACATAGCTAAAGAAATGGATTCGTGTTATAAATGTTTGTGAATTGATGTTAACCAATCAAAAGCAGTTAAAAATCATTTTGAAAAGCAATTTGATGTCAAAATTATAATCAATATGATCGATCTAATATCATGGTTACGAAGCAATGTGAGAGGATAGATATTGACTTTCTTTTCTTTATTTTTTTAGTAAATAAAATACATTAGAGGAGAATAATATTCAAAGTACTACTGCTACCGGTATTAAATTCGATATCCAAAGAAACCAAAATAACATTCAAAGCAAAAATGCTCACAGTATTAAATAATCAGCCAAAATATCATGGCAAAGCACTATGTCCAACACTGCTGGCATATACCACATCCTATATATATTATTGATTATTCAATGGCAATGTTTGAAATAGTATATGTGACGTATGGTTGTTACATGTTCGATTAGCATTATAATGTGATCACATTTTATTATCCAAATGACCGTTTCAATCATTTTGAGGTTGCACATTTTGATTGTCCATCGTTGTTGGAATATTCGCGATTTTGTTGATTATAAATATTAGAATCCAAGGACGATTATGTAGCATATACCACATCCTATATATATTATTGATTATTCAATGGCAAAGTTTGAAATAGTATATGTGACGTAAGGTTGTTACATGTTCGATTGACATTATAATCTTATGACATTTTATTATCCAAATGACCGTTTCAATAATTTTGGCGTTGCACATTTTGATTGTCCATCCTTGTTGGAATATTCGCGATTTTGTTGATTATAAATATTAGAATCCAAGAACGATTATGTAGTTTGTAATAGTTTTTTGGTATTTTTTCGAAGCCTTTCCAATGTTTTTCCATCTAGTTTGAATGTTAAATTTCGTTTTAATAGGCTAGGATCGACTTATTTTAAATTTTAATATAAAATAAAGGGCAAAGGCGGTCCCTAGGGACGAAATAAGGGTGGAAGTGAAAGAATGGGTCATGGATCTGGGCACCACTGCTTGGAGAGTGTCGGATTATGAACTATGATGACATTGTATTGGGTCATGAAAAATATTATGTTACATGTGATGATGGAGGGGGAGAATAAGAGGATGAGGGACACAGAGCCTGTTCCAGATTGGAAGAAACACCATCGTGATTGTAGGTTGATGCATATAAAGGTAGACTTGATCAACAACAAACCGGGTTTAAAATTTTACATATCTCCATCTTCGTTTGATGGTGGTGGTGGTTAATCATCCAAATCAACGGGCAAGAGGATGAAGGCGGATCCAAGCGCGAAGGCGATGGCAAGAGCTGCAGATGAATGGCTTCGGAAAGGAAAAAGTGGAGCGTGGGCAGGTTCATGAGCGAAATTTAAACTGATAGGCATGTTTCAGGCTTTAAGTAGCAGCTAGGCTCAGTTAGCTTTCTTTTGTTACTGTTATTTCAGTCGATAAGTAAAAAGGAACAGAGACCTGGGTTATTTCAAAGGATGAAAAATATGAATCTCAATTTATGTAGCCCCATTAGAATTAAAATGAACACGAAAGGATGAAACGATTTCTGGAACTATCGTGAGGCTAGGCCTAACAAGTTTATGAATGAAAGCTATGTAATTTCCTTTTTATGTTAATATAGTTTTCTTAATTTACAAAAAAAAATCTTAATTTAGTATAGAAAGAATTCATTCTTTTTGAGCTGTGAATTCTTTTTATGTTAATATTTTTACACATTAAAAGAAAATTTACACCTCAAATTATTTTATCACTCCAAGTTTAGGTTTAAAATCAAATCAATATAATTTCATTTTTTTGCTTAAACTGACGTAATTTTTTTATACCCAAATACCACTCTACATAATGTTACACAATGTTAAACCTTGCAACACCTCCACAATTCTAGTCTAAGTGCAAAGTGCAATAATTTCAATGTCAAATATTCATGGGGATGGTAATTCGAAAATTTTGACTACTGCTAGAATAAGAGAGTTATCAAGTGATAGTAAATGTTATTCTGCTTGCAATGAATGCAAATTCCACAATATCGCAAGACTCTTGGTAAAAAAACTCAAAAACATTGTCCCGTGACTATGTGAACTTTTGAGTATGTTTTTTATATTTTTGTGTCATTGCTTTTCGAATTTCAATGTTTTTTTTAAGTTGGCCAAGGATGTTTGGTAGAAAAGACTAAGGATGAATATATAATGTATTGGAGAAATAACAAGTAGAGTTTAGGTAAAACAAATTGAATACTTAGTTGGAGATTAAGAAATCTAAGAAAAATGTAAGAATTAAAGGAAAATTAGGTAAAAGATGAAAACTCTCAAAAGTTGCTTAAATTTATTAATACTGATAAAAGGGGAATGAATGAAAGAGCTAATGGAAAGCTTGGTAACAAATCATAGAAGTAAATTAATTACTAATAAATTTAACTATATATAAAGGAATAAACTTATTCACTATTAAATTACTATTATTATGAATAATGGTGGAAAGGTGCATGACAATAAAAGTAAGTTCATTGAAATATGACAGGTGGACATCATAAAAATCTTCATGAATATGAAGAGATAAAAAAAAAAAGAAATTGGGAAGAACAAATTAATGAAGAACTAGATAGAGAGGAGAAAGGGAGGGTAGAGAGAAGACACAAAAGTAGTCTGATAAGTCAATAGTATATATGATAAATTAATGGTTTCCAATATTGCCTTAAGTTATAGTTGTCATCACTAATGAAGTTGTTTGGATTATTTTTTATTTCTAGGGCTTCCCTTCTAAGGAAGAAAGAATTTAAAGAGAGGTATAAGCTAAGATTTTAGTTTGATCAAAGTAGATAAGGTGTTTATAATCAAAAGAGTACTATGCAATGGTTAACTTGGAGAGATGATTATCATTAGTTTTAGCAATGTTCTTTTTCAGATGATCTTGAATGGATCTACCAGTTTGTCCTATATAGGTTTTTTCGCATGACCAAGGAACCTATTAAAATCCTTGGGAGAGAAAGGGGTTAGACTTGTCTTTGACACATAAAAATAATTGTTTAAGATTTTTGTGAGGTTCTAACATAGTTTAGATATTGTTTCTAATTAAAAGATTAGATATGTGCTAAGTAATGCCTTGGATGTAAGGGAGAGATATTAGCGGCACATGTAGGGGAATTATGATGGGATAGTTTGGGTTTAGGGTAAAGGGAAGCTCAAGAATATTTATTAATTTGGTTAAGAGGATATCCATTGTCTAGGGGAGCTTTAGTGAGGTGGGATCTTTCTTCACTTAAATTTTCAAGCTCAAATATGTGAATAAGGGTGTATGTAAACTATGAGGGTCTCTTTTGACACCTGAGATGCAATATAAAACTTAAAAAACAGGAATCCATCAACTTACATGGATATCTTAAGACACTTACACAATGAATCTTGCGATGAGTAAAAAAATGAAATGTAGGATACTAAATGATGTTTCCAAATATATAATTTTTTTCTATTGAAAATGTTCTTAACTATCTAAAGTTGGATCTTTTTTAATGAACACTTTTTATTTTTGGGACAAATTATAATGTATATATTTTTTTGGGTGAGTTCCTAAATTATGGAATCAACTTATGAAAATAGGTAGACATATATAAAGAACATATCATACTAATGCATGGCTATTTTTCCAAAAATAAAAATAATATCTTTTTATATTTTTTAATTATCTAAGTGATCAAACCTTGAAAAAAGTATGTCAATTGTAAGTGCAACGTTTGAATGTCTTAATGCAATTATTTGGAAACCATTTTTTAAATCATGTAGAGGTCGATGTTCTTTAGTGCACCATAGATTTGTTTTTCAAAATGGTTGAGAAACGGAAGAGTTATGGACGAAAGACTAACAATCTGTTTTTTTATTCGAGGGGTGATGTCATAGGACAAATAAGAAAAGAATAGAAATATATATATATATATATATATATATATATTCTTGTTAAAAATTACATCTTTGGAATCTGCAAAAAAAACATATATGTTTCTAAAATTTCATAAAAATGGAGGTGTGCAACATACTATAACCAACAGCTAAACACGAGCATATTCAAAATTTGGATCTAATGCTCAATTAGACATGGTTTATCATACTCCAGGGCTTAGGAATGATAAATCTGAAGAAAATTCTAAAGCAGAAACATAGGCATAATAATGCCACCCCAACATGGGTAGAGGCTCAACCATAGTGGCAATAAACAAACTCAAGTTTGGTTTAAATTCAAATTTGTCTTTCCACCAAGCATAAACATGTGCACACTATAGTTATGCAAAACATACAAACGTTTTCTAATACTATATCGCGTGCACATTTTGGAAGCTTATAACTTTACATTTG